>JANHFK010008431.1:305286-317156 GCA_036250565.1 Sibynophis collaris | reverse complement strand
CAGGACAATCTTGGTGGTCGGAATTTATTAACTGGTTCTGCATCAAAAAAAAAAAAGAGGCCCACTTCTGAATATTAAAATATGTATACCCATATTTTAAGGAATGCATCTTAGAGCTATAAGAACTATTACTCTTAATGCTTTTAAAACATTAATTGGGAGTTAGTTGGAAATTTGTCCTGGCTCCATCAGCACTGTTCACATTATGCATTGCAGAAGCCGTCTATAGCATATTAAAATGTGAACTTTTTCTCGTAATGTTCCTAATACATTCAAAGCATTTCATTACTAAAAATGGAATCCGAGGGTGGCAATTCTTCAATTATTTTCAATCTTAC
Source organism: Sibynophis collaris (assembly GCA_036250565.1). Lineage (NCBI taxonomy): Eukaryota > Metazoa > Chordata > Lepidosauria > Squamata > Sibynophiidae > Sibynophis > Sibynophis collaris. Next base: position 316,818 of record JANHFK010008431.1, on the reverse strand, counting down.
ATCTCATTAGTTACAATACAGTTATAAGTACGGTAAATCAAGAATGATTTAATGTAGTTATCTGCATTATAAAGGCTATACTAGCCTAAGTGTTCCATTTTAAATACAATCAATTGTATTCCTCTGACGTTTTGCCAGATGTGTGATTAAAGAATGTCTTATAGGAAATACAGCTTAACCATCCATATGAAACATATCTAAGTAAATATGAATAATAAATGTTCATATTTGTCTCATAAGAATTTGCAATATTTGTTATCAGCAACAGTGGTATTCAGGCTTGCACTAGCATATTCTATGATGCTTGTATAATTCTCTATCATAATCTGAGCTGTTCCTGTCCTAATAAAGGCCATTAGCTCCTCTCTCTTCAGAGATATCTTGTTGCATATGTATTAGATTTCTGCACTGTCTCAGCTACATCACTGCTGGCATATCATTGCTCAATAACAAGACACATTTTTCATAATCAAACAATTCATCTTATTCTTCATCTGATACTTACTCATCACATTGTGAGACACTATCTCCCTTAGGATGCAGTGTGATTCAACACAGTAATATACATGGACATGAAGCAATAAACTTGGAAACAATGTACAAATTTGTGGTGCCTATGCCCACAAATTAATGTGGGTTCTTTAATCTATATTTGTTCAATTTTACAGTGTATTATAGTGTGTACAAATGTGAGTCCTTTATTAAATGTGGTAAATATATTGATTTTATATAAAGTAGTATGATCTAAGCAACATTGGCTAATTGGAGAAAATGTTCAGATCTAATAAACAGATGGAGAAGTGATCCTTAAGAAATTCAAGAGTTATAGGCTACACTGAGACATTAAAAAATCATGAACTTCCATATTGCTGATAAGTAATATAGAGGGAAGTGACAATAAAATCTTTGGGAAAGAAGCTTGACTCAAAGGAGTGTTTGATTTAATAATGTTGGTAGCATGTCTAAGCAATTTCACATATAATTTCAGTTTGGCCTATTTTAACATTTATTAAAAGGAATATGTGAAATGGATAAAGTTCAATATTGATGAACTGCTGTTCTTAATATTGAGTCAGCATACATCTATTTTAATATAATACATATTGCATCCCTATGATCAGTATATATTATCTTAAATATATTATACTAGTGACATTGATGATTGACAGAAAATAAAATTGCTAATATTGGACAGTCACACAGTTGAAAGAATAAATCGGCTCCTCACCCATTTTTGTGAGAACTGATCAAAAATCATTTCTTAATTTTAAATCATTTACAAAAACCTACTCTTTATTAGCCAGAAATTTGGGAACATTATATGTAAGACAGGAGTAAGTAATTTGAGGACTCTTAAAAGTTTGATCCCCGACATACATGACCGGTGGAAAAAGATTGTGGAACTGGTATCCAAAATATCTGGAGGTTTAAGCCTATCCCTGACATCCAGTAGTACTGAAATTAGTAAAAGTTGTGTCTGAACATATTGTGTCAATGTGGTTCAAATGTTAAAATATAGAAAAATTACATCTCACAAACTATTTCAAGCCATAATTTAAGCATGTGTTATTTTGATTTAGGAGGAATTTAAAACCATCTCGGTGGAAAGCCGTTCTTGGCCTGCACACAAATCTCAATCTATCATATCCTCAGACAGTGAGCCGAGAGATTGATCAGATTATTATCAATCCTCACTATAATAAGCGAACAAAAGACAGTGACATTGCTTTGATGCATCTCCAATTTAGAGTGAATTACACAGGTAAAATGATTTTCTGCTGCAGCTTTGCCTTTGGGTTATTAAGAGATTAGGGTCTAAATCTAAGAGATATTTTTAAAAATTAAATATAATTTCCAATAATCAACATCATAAAAGTGGTAATCCTGCTAAATTTCTTTGAGGCTTATTTTTCAGCAAAACAATTGGTGCAATGTTATTATTAAAGACTTGGAGAGTGCAGGTATAATTGTTCATTTCTTTTACAGATTATATTCAGCCCATTTGCCTCCCAGAAAAAAATAAACAATTTTTGCCAGGCACTAAATGCTCTATTGCTGGCTGGGGAAGAACCACACAGGAAGGTATGTCACTGTAGTGTTAAATCTTTTTCTTCATTTTATTATATTTTCTTCATTTTATTATATTATAGCAATCACTATAATTTAAGAGTATAAAAACATTTCTCTTTCAGATGTACCAGCTGTCATAATATTAGAGTACATTTTATGAAACGGATCCATTGAAGCTTTATATTAATTTTCCATCCAAAGTAATGGTTGAGAAAATGTACATAAATGTTTTTTTTTCCAAAAACTAACAAACTTTGTTTTTTTAAAAAATATTGTGTAGATATTACATTAAAAGTAGAAAAAGAAAACCACTAAAATTGTTGGCCTCTCATATAAAATAATAAACTAATCATAAAGAGGTAAAGATTCCTGCACAAAAGCAGTTTTTAATGATTAAATGGAAAATGAAGATAAACAGGATTAAAACAGATATTACCATAAAAAAATCATTTTTTATTTCAATAAAGGCATCTTGAATAACCAGATATTAATTGAACTACATAAAGAATATATATTACTGACAATAAATTAGATTTAGACTAGAAACACATTTCAAACAATGGAAGCCACCGAGAAGTCCTTATTCATTATTCATAATTGCAACTCATACCATACATAGCCAAGGAACATGGAACATGGCCTCAAATTAGCAAGTAGATTGCAGTAAAAATAGGAACATATAGAAAGGCGATCCTTGGTACCCCAAAGTGGCTTTAAATTTAGCCCCCCCCCCCAAAAAAATTCTCACACAGAATGCAGCTAAACAGCTAAAACTAGTTTGCTAAATAGTATAATGCCTTAGAATGGTTGTTTTTCAGTTATGCATAGATCTTCCTTATAGCATATTTCTTGGGCCCCTAGTAGGATTTGCAGTTAATAACGCATATGTTTATTTTGCAATTGTAAAGCACAGAAACTTTTCTAAATTGGGATCAATGAACTCAAACTACAGCATAATATGAAAAATATGCATAATGTCACCTAGGTCCCAAGCCATCAAGCTGACCATGCACAATAAATGTCTTTTGCAGAACAATATTTAAAGATACTAATACATAAGAGAGGAACAAGCATCATGCAGCACTTCTGAGACTAGATTTATTATGGCATAAATGGTAATGGACTAGAGCCTACCTCATTAAAGGAATACAGTGATGCCCGAAATGTTGTGCTCCATTGTTACTACACACATGGGTGCAGAGAATAAAAATTATAAACAATGTCTCTATGCCATAATCAATCTGTTTTACTTTAAGGATGCCACAATTATCAGCTATTCTATTCTTCCAGCTGGAGTGTACTTATGTGAGAAACACCGAATGACAGAGCTTTTCTATTTAAAAAGCAGAAGTGAGAACAGATATTTACTTCTACCTTCTATATGTATTGTGTTAATATTATGATTCTCTGTAATTACAAATTCAAAGGTCAACCCTGTAAATCAGGGATGGAATGTCACACCACCTAATCAAGCACTTTTTTTTGAACTAATAACTTTTTGATCTTGACAAGCAAAAATAGGTAAGTGAGGGAGGAGCAGTTGCTAGAGCAAGTTGAAAGCTAGAAAACTGTAAGAGCTTCTTACTCATGCCATTCTGTGAGCTCTCACTAATCTGCTCCTATAATCCACTATGGATTTTGTTTACATCTGTACTGAATTGTGTACTCCAGTATTACAACGGTGCTGTGCATGTATAGAAGCTTCATCTGGTGTCCGTGCAGCTTGGAGAACTGCACAGAAACCTTTTTCATTTCTTGCAAATGGAAGTTTGAGCTGAAAGGTGAAGATCAAAGTGGTAAGAGAGCCACATTACTTACATGAGATGTAGCCTTTGGGGAATGAAAATCTAATGGGCCTTGCATGGGCCTGCTCTGGAGATAAGTCATAGAGTATAGGAATGACTGAATACTGTATATTATTTCACTTATGTGATATGTATCATTTTATTGTTAAACAATACATATACTTCTGGTTTTCAAATAGGTTCAATCTCAAGTATATTGCAAGAAGCAGAAGTCCCTCTTATAACACATCAGAAATGCAAGGAACTGATGCCAGAGTACAAAATTACTGAAAACATGATATGTGCTGGGTATGACAAAGGTGGAGTTGATTCTTGTCAGGTAAATGATAACAGTGTTTGCATTGTAATAGTATAGTCAAATTATTCATCAGTTTTTTTGATTCTTTTTTATAATAGCAGTAGCAATAACAATAGCACTTAGACTTATATACTGCTTCAAAGTGCTTCTATAGCCCTCTATAAGTGGTTTACAGAGTCAGCATATTGCCAACAATCTGGGTCCTCATTTTACCCACTTCGGAAGAATGGAAAGCTGAGTCAACCTTGAGTCTCGTGAGATTCTATCTGCCTAGTTGCAGTCAGCCAGCAGTCAGCAGTAGTATCTTGCAGTACTGCATTCTAACCACTGTGCCACTGTGGCTCTTAAAGTAATAAATAATGTAAATTTTATATATAGATATCAATGAGATAAAAGTAAAGTTATAAGGGATATTTTTTTTATCATAATTACATCACTGCTGTTACATTCTGCTTTCATTTACCACTAATTCGTTATTTCGAATTAATTTGAAGAAGGTATTTTGAACATTTAGAACTCCATCCATCAAGGAAATAATAAAATAATCCTTGTTATTATTACAAGTGATGTACTGTTACCAATGGCAGTGTACTTTGCACTATGTTCAGCAAAAGGCTTTCCACATGGCAACCATAAACTATTTTCTCCTGTACTGAAACCAAATGGAAATGAAGCTAGTTTAATACAGTTCTGCCCAGATTCAAATCCATTATTGGAGCTTGGCAATGTTGCTGGTCAGGTGTTCTGTCAGGATAATGGTTACTAATTGATGGATTCCCCGTTCTGCATATGTTTGGAAAGGAAGCCATCCGTTTCCTTTCCTTGGGGCAGTGAGGTGTATCTTTGAGGTCATGTAGTTTTCACTGGTAGACTTCTTGCATGAGTTTTGTTACCTTGATTCCTTTCCCCTTGCCTCATTATGCTTAAGTCTTTTTCATCTGGCATATCTCCAAGTATGGCAGCAGAGAAATGTTACCTTTTTTTCTAATCATTTTGGCTGAAAGGAAAAAATAGTAGTACTATTGTCAACTTAACAAGGGAGAGCGGTAGGAAAGGAATGAAGTTTCATTCAAAATTTCACTAGTCCATCAAAGAACTTATTCAAAAAAGCCTAGTCTAACTATTGAAATGCAAAATAGATCACTAGTTCTCCTTGACCAGCTATAATTAGTGGTTCAGAAATTATCAGAAAAATAAATCATATATATAATCCCTGTTATTAGCATTATAAAATATTATAAAGCACCAAGGGATTAAGGCTTCTGTGGATGTGTTCTTCTCCTCAGATGTAGAATCCTCAAAAAAGCTACAGAGAGCAGTAACAGTGACTAAACGCCACCCCTCCTGCAAGCAATTAACAGAAATAGCAATAGCACTTATATACTGCTTCACAGTGCTTTACAGCCTCTCTAAGCTGTTTACAGAGTCAGCATATTTCCCCCAACAATCTGGGTCATTTTACTGACCTCAGAAGAATGGAAGGCTGAGTCAACCTTGAGATGGTGAGACTCAAACTGCCAAACTGCTGGCATCCGCCAGTCAGCAGAAGTAGCCTGCAGTATTGCATTCTAACCACTGCGCCACCACAGTTCTTACCTAAAAATACATAAATTGCAGAGATTGAGTTGACATAACAGCAAAGAAACAGCATGGCCAGGTCCATATAGGCACAAGTAATAGACATAACTTTTGGAGAAGAGCTTCAAATATGGTTGAAGGTTGCCTCAATGCCAAAACAGGAAGAGGGTGATAAATTCATTTCAGTGAATTTATCTCACTGAAGCATTTCCTGCCCATGGTTAACAGGTTGAGTAAAGGATCTTTATGAAAGGCATTTCTTTCTTCAATACTTACATGAGCATCATGACATAACTTTTACACAGGCCAAGTATGTTTCATTTAAACTTATGACTTACAGAGAAGCTTGCAGAAATATTATATAAAACTGACAGTTGTCTTATTAACTTTCATAGTAATAGTGTTGTCAACAATAACAATATTTAAATTTTTCTTTTGTCATTTCAGGGAGATTCTGGTGGGCCTCTGATGTGTGAAGAGAATAAAAAGTGGTTTCTAGCTGGTGTAACATCCTTTGGCTACAAGTGTGCACTTCCAAATCGCCCTGGAATTTATGTGAACGTTTTCAAATTTGTAGACTGGATAAAACGTACAATTAATTATTAGCAGTTTTAAAAAAAACTAGAAAGAATATAGGATTGAAAAAAAATGTGATTGTAACATCTATACAATAAAGTTTGGCAGAGTCAGGAAAATATTAATAATTCAAATTATGTCCAAGTTTGTGTTAGAAGTGATCTGAACTTGAAGTTTCACTACCATTTACCCAGAAGTTGCAATATTTTTCTTCCAGCTACTCTCTTAATGCTTGAATAAGAAAAGAGAAAGGTAGTAGTTCAGATAACATACTGATTTGTTGAAAGTACAACCCTTAGTAAAACTGTGCCTTTACACTTACTGAGAAGAGCAGTTGACAACACCATGAATTAAACTCTTATACAGAGTCTACTGCAGATAGGCTGTGAATACATTTAAATAATAATAATAATATTTTTTTCTTTTGTAAGAGATTTGCAAATGACTGCTTTTTTCAAACGGTAATGATATTTCAGTATATATGTCATTACTAAGGCTCCAAACAGAAAACCTCAGTGATATACCTCCCCAATCATTTCCTATTAATTCAGTTTATTAAGAAAGTAGTCAATGCAAAGTGTATGTATAGTTTATGCAAAAATTCAGGGTACAGTACTGATTAGCGGTACTCATGAAATTCTCATGTCTAGTCAAATGAACTAGAAAATACTATGAATCTAATCATTCAAATCAATAGGTAACTTTCTATTCTCAATTTAATTAATTGTAGATTTTTTTCCCTGCAGTGCATGATAGAATAACCAAACAACTACTGCATTTACTATAAGATGGAAATCTTTGAAAAATAACTCACAGCTATAAAGACCAGCGTTCTATTGAAATCAATGGGATATGCTTTTATACTATTTCTGTGAAATCACATATGCCTATATTTCATTTGTTTTAAATCGTACTGTCAGAATGTGTTCAAGACATTCCTGTATTTTAAATGAAATAACATTAATCTAAATTTAGATAAGAAACATTACAAATTGAGAATATATATAATATATATATAATATATATTATAAATATATATAAATCTAAAAAATAAAAGTAAAAGTAAAGAGAAAGAAGAGTCAAACTTATAACTATAATGAGAAAAATGGAATTTAGGATTTAGCAATTTATAATTCATAATTCTCAGAGTTCGTTTGTTAATATTAACAAATAATCAACTTTCCTGTTGAATACTGCAGGAAATAACGTACCTATCACACATCAGATCTCACGAGCCTGAATTTATATATTTAGAAATACCATTGTTTTCAATAGATTTCTCACATACATACATAAATGCAAATCATAGAATTTTGGAACAGAAATTTGAGAATGGATCCAATATGTATATTTCAGTCTCAGTTCCATTGCAACTAACGTACAAGTACTTCTGCTATTAATAAATGTTTCCATGTTGGCCAAGAGATAGAAAAATCCCAGCATCATTTTCTTATTTTTAGGAAATGACCAAAACAATAGCATCACACTCAACTGTTGGTGATTTCATAGATATCTCTATGTCATTATCTTGGCAGTAATATGGAAGCAATATTGCTATTGTTTTTTATTTTTTGAGGGAAGAAGAGAGGCAAGGGAATACTTGTTTACATCCAAGTCTATCCTACAGCCATGATATTTCCTGGAAGTCTTTGATATAACACAATCATTAGGATAAGGAATATTTTTCAATAACCCAACATGCATACGGAAGGCATATTAGATCAAATTGATAAAACTTCTGTATCTTTAGCAAATCTGAATGTCTACAATTGTTTACAGATTCTCCATATAGAATTGTGTGCAGTTATTTACAAACACCAAGTTTGTGTGTGTGTGTGTATGTATGTATGTATGTATGTATGTATGTATGTACACACAGACACACACTTTTGTATATATTCTCTAGCAACCTTTTCATACTTATCATATAAACAATGCCATATTGAGGATCTATTTTGCAGATTTGAGCAGTTCTGAGGCAGTTTCACAAATATTCCTCTTGGTCTTCAAACCTAGACTTTTTCAAATAGGAACAAAATTTCCAAAAGAATAAAAGGAAATATTTGCAAATTGTTATTTGTGTCAAAGGAAATATTACAAGAAAGATATTCTAACCTTTGAATTCTACTTTCATTGTTTTCTTATCTTGAATCTATTTTAAAAAACCTGTACTTGAATTTCTTTATATATTCAAGTATGCATAAAGTGATGCTATATAGAAGTGGTGTCAACTTCTGTCAGTCAGGGACAAGGGAGGGAGGGAGAGAGGAAGGAAGGAAACGAAACTCCATGACAGTGTGTACGTTTCATGATTTTTAAGTGATTAAGAGATAGCAAGTGGCATCAGGTTGCTTCTCTTTACCACGATTTAAAAGCAAAACAACAACAAAAACAGAACAGAACAAGATACCAGTAGGGAATAAGTTGTCAACCATACATTTCTGCCATTGCTTGTTCCAACAGTAAAGCATACATAGGAAAAGCTACTAGCTTGTTTTCAGGGAATTGAATGTACTAATTCTACTATTTTTGTACTAATTAATATGACCTGAGTAGAATAATTTGTGCTAACATTGGACAAGCGTTATCAAAAATAGATGGTAGCAAAGAATAATCAAGTACTGTGCATCATTTTCTTTGCCTTAAAAAAAATCTCATCAAATTAACAGTGATAAATATTTCTACATAGATGAGATTACAATTACTCATATTCTAGTGTAGAATTTTTTTATGCAAAGATAAATTATCTTAATACACTGTAAATTCATATTAGCTGGAATTACAGTCCATCCATTAGCGAGAAATAATACAATATATATGAAATTAATAATGGAAATAAATGTTAAAGGTTAAATTAGAAATATTTGTTCTACAACTTACACATGGAATGAATTCAAAATGTTCTGTCTATCTCATTAGTATTTGTAGCCAAGTTACTTTCCTTAGCAAAATAATCATATTCTTATTTTCTTTTAGTCGGCTAACCAAAAATCATGTATAAAAAATGATCCAAGCAATAGCCTCAAGGGGGAGCTTCCACTTCATTCTGTTGATCTGTTGCAATTTCAAGCCATTCCAAACTAATATTTAACAAGACAATCTAAGAGATCCTGAAAAGTATCATTCCTGCTTTCTTTTCAGCCAGTTTTCTATACTTCCAGGTTACTGTCCTTTCTTGGGTTCTTAGAAATCCACAGTGTTGACTGATCAGGACTGGTTTTTGTTCTTCCTTTACTGGAAAATTAAAAACACAAATCCATGGCTATACATTTGATTCATATAATTTCACATATCCAACTAGGAACTCTGCAATAAAGGAGGGTAGTAAGGAATAAATTGTAAAAAAATACCTGAATATTTGTATTAGGAATATTGCTTCATTTACCCTGGTTCAAAAGTACTACATATTACATCTTAGATGTAAGGAAGGAAGTTGAACAACCTATAAGTCTTGTGCAAAATTTAACACTCAAGGCCTGTACCAATTAGCTTATCAATGACTTAGTGCCAACTGAGTTTTTAATAAATAACTTCTGCATTAATATAATTAAAGCATAAAGCAAAATATTAGCAAGAAGAAAACAGCAACAAAACAGAGGAAATCTGAGGAAAAGGCTAATGATTATATAATCTTCCAGTGAAACAAGCACCTGGCCAGGTGAGTACTTGAAGCCCTTCTTAACCAGTGGCTTCAAATTCTATTGGCATAGTATAGTGTTTCCCAACTTCGAGAATTATCTGGAATGTGAAATTCTACTCCTAAGGCTAGCTGGGGAATTCTGGGAGTAGACATCTGGTTACGATTGCCCAGGTTGGGAAACATTGTTGTAAGACAAGGCAATATCAATGTAGCAATCCATATTGAATGAAATTACTCTTTTAATGCCAAACTCTGAACAAAAATTGCAAGCTTTTTGACAGCATTTTGAGTGCTATTCCATGGACTATGTTCCCCAAAAGAGGGCAGGATAGAAAGTAACATTTTATTATTCTTTGTATATTTAAAACTTTTATTTCTTTCACGTTAACAATTGCAATTCAGTGACAAAATTTTTGATAGGCTGCAATCCAGTGGTGAAATCCAATTTTTTTTACTACCGGTTCTGTGGGCGTGGCTTAGTGGGCATGGTGTGGCTTGGTGAGTGTGGCAGGGGAAGGATACTGCAAAATCCCCATTCCCACCCCACTCCAGGGGAAGGATATTGCAAAATTCCCATTCCCACCCCACTCTGGGGCCAGCCAGAGATGGTATTGGCCTATTCTCCGAACTACTCAAAATTTCCGCTACCGGTTCTCCAGAACCTGTCAGAACCTGCTGGATTTCACCCCTGCTGCAATCATATAGCTTTTGGATGATGGTGGTGGTGATGATGATTCATTTGATTTGCTTCCCATTTTTCTTCTCAAAAGGCATTCAAAATGGCTGTTTTAAATATTACAGCAGCATGGAAGGAAGCCAAATAAAGCTATTAATATTGCTACTGATTTTAAAGGATTTCCTCTGAACAAATGTGGCAAGAGCATATTCCCCAAACTATTGTTCAGCAGGAACATTACTAACTTTCCAGTAGTCTGGGAAGTAATCTGCGTTTTTAATTTTTTAGAAGAATACTGGGTAGCTTAGGCACTGACATTCTGCCTTCAAAACAGAATCGAAAGGTGACCTTAGAAACTGAGCAATGTACCAAGTTAGAATCTAAATGTTCTGTAAGGTATTCAGATGATAATGGAGATGAATCATTGAAGCAGTTTCTCCTTGCTTCCCTAGAAGAAAGAAAGGGAAAGCCTCTAAGCATGAATGATTTGCCATAAAGCACAGGAGAAATGCTCGGTTCCTAATATGATGGGTTAATATCTGCATGTCCGATATTGTTTTCCTCTTTATAACCAAATATTTATTCAGTACTGCTAACCTACATTTTCTAAATATTAGATTTAACTTCCATAATTCCTCACTAACGCATCACACATTTGGGAGGCAAGAAAAAATTCTTTGCTTCATTTTCTGGAGGAAATAAAACCAACATTATTTTTTGTCCTGGAGCTCATAAATATAAATATTTATATATGGAATTTCTACTAAAATTGCAACTTTGTAGCAACTCCTTCCTCTTGAAACATTTCATTAATCCTCCTGTGTTTCTGTTTTTGATTGTATGTCATACACCCCTGCTCAGCGGCAGAAAGTAAGCTTGTTAACTTGTT
>JANHFK010008431.1:284032-298015 GCA_036250565.1 Sibynophis collaris | reverse complement strand
CAATTACTAAATAAATATGTTGAAGACAGAAAGTGAAACTATTTTTAGATGTTTAGACATTTCTTAAGAAAAGAAAATACAGGTAGTCCTTCACTTACAATAGTTCATTTAGCGACCATTCAAAAGTTACAATGGCACTGAAAAAAGTGACTTAAGACCATTTTTCACACATGACCATTGCTGCATTCCCATGGTTATGTGATCAAAATTTGGATGCCTGGCACCTGAGTCAAATTTATGGCAGTGTCCTGAGGTCATTTAATCACCTCTTGCGACCTTTGGGCAAACAAAGTCAATGGAGAAACCAGATTCATTTAACAACTATGATATTAATTTAACAACCACAGTGATTCACTTAATAAATGTAGCAAGAAAAGTCGTAAAATTGAGTAAAACTCACTTAAAAATTTCTACATAAATTTTGGGTTCAATTGTGGTTGTACGTTGAGGACTACATTCATATTATTTTCTGATGGAATTTGTGCACCAAATTATTACTTATGGCAGTATTACTATTTTTTATATGTGGTAAATTTATCAATATTGGCATTAGTTCTCATCCATAAATTTAAGACAATATACAACAGGGGTAAAATGTACTTACCTTTTCTACTGGTTCGCTGATGTTCATGTGCCGCCTGTGCATGCACGCTTTGCTCATGCACATGCGCTTTTGTCTGTACATGAGCCATCATCTGCGCATGCACAAAGCCTTCTGTGCATGCGTAATGTTCATAACCGGGACGTGACAATGTCTTGGTTTGGGGGGACTAAAGCCTCCCGCCACCAGCGTTACTGATTCTCTGAACCATGAGCCACCGCTACCGCCTCCATCGAGCCAGATAGAGCCGGCAGTATTTTGCCCAATATACGACAAAAGGGTGAAATAGATTTATTATTTGTTTACCTAACCAAGCCTTCTTTGCTATTCCTTGATTATATAGAACTTCAACTTTAAATAATGTAATTTAAATTATGGTTTTTAAATTTTAAATAATTTTAAAATATGCCGGCAACCAATATGAAGATATCTCTCAAGAATACATCAAGAGTCTGCTCATCACAAACTGACAATACCAGTGTCTTGCAGAGATCTATGGTAGCCTCCATGTCCGTTGAACTATCTGGGTGTAGATGTGCGTTATTTTCTCTGAGGTGGACACCAAATACTACTTTGAGAAATCACAAAGGAACAGGTATTTTCAGTTGACAGAAGCAGTGCAATTTTGAAAATGGAAGCTGAAAAATATTTATCTTCCAAAACCTAGTCTTACTCATCAATTTTATCTGCAATATCGAAACTGAAGACATTGAAATATACTATATCTGAATGCTAAACAATAGACTAAAATATGTGATTTCCTAATTTCTGGGATTTGCACAATGCACTAAACCATAAGCTAATTATACTGACTCGGTTCACATAACATTGTAGTAACAATGTGGTTACCTAATCTATGGTTCAATACATCATGCAACTTTAGCCAGACGTAAGAATGCTATTCAGATTACACTGTTTAGCTTCTCAAGGGATTCAGACAGCACATAAAAGACATGAAATATTGCCAAGCATTGCTTCGTTTGGCAACCCTCATTTTGCACACGGTATAATTTTATAAACATATTCAACACCACAATCTTATTTTGCCTTAAGCATTTGAGCTGTATAAACTTATCCTTCAGAAAAGTAACAAATTAAAATTTGACAGCAACAGACAGTACTTAATGTATGACATATATAGAGATACACTGAGTATCTGTATATATGTAGTATCTAGTAAAAAGTGACTATGTGGTCTTGGGAAAATGTCTGACTTTCAACTGAACCTTTAAAAAAATGTAGATGTAAGAGAGAGAGAGAGAGAGAGAGTTACACATTGGAAGTAGCTATTGATGCCAGAATTCTTAAATTTAATTGTGAGTTTCACTCTACTTCTCTTAATCAAAATATTTAAAATGTTATCCATAATATTTAAAATGTAATTTCTATCTTCAAAGGTATTAACTACCATATTCAGTTTTGTGGCATCTGCAAATATAGTGGCCATTTTCACCAACTCATAACTAAAGTATTAATTAAAATATTGAGGAGTAAAATACCTAGGTCTTACCCTTGTGGCATCCCTCTGAATCTTTCTCCAATATGACAGAGAATTTATGCTGCTCTTTGACCGTAATAAAAGTTGATTGATTGATGCAGGATTATTAAAGAGCACTCTTTGAGCCTAATCTTCAAGACAGCTATATATCCACTTAATTGTCATGCCATCCAGCCCACATTCAGCTAGCTAGCTAATCAGCATGCCATAGGGTACTCTGTCAAATATTTGGCTGAAGTCAAAATATATTAAAGCTACAACATCTATTCAGGAAGTTACCTGATCAAAAAATAAGATAGTCTGGCAACATTTGTTCGTAATAAAACTATGCTGCTTTCTGATAATTATCACATTGTTTTCCAGGGGCTTATATATCACTGTCCTTATTATCTTCTCTAGAAATTTCTGAGATATCAGTGTCAGAATGTCTGAGTAGCCATTCATGGAAAAGTAAAACTCACAAAGCTAAAATAATATGAAGAGGGGCATTATTGCATTATTTAGTTTCCAGACAGGGCAGGAAGATAATTATTACCTTATTCTAAATTCCCTGTGATATAGATCGATATATACTCTTTTATTTTCTGATTCTTTAATGCAGAAGTTTAGTTATTAGTTGAACATTATTAGCTTTATTGAAATTCTGCCCTGGATTGTGCCATTCTTTAGTTCAGTTGTTGAATATCAATTGTCTTCATTTTATGTCTGTTTCATTACTGAATAGATTTCAATATTCCACTCTCCTACTTCAGTATGTAAATGCAGTCATGTACATTGACACTGCAGAAAAAATCTTCAATAAAAACAAAATGAAAAACAAAAATAAACTGACAGCAAACAATAGTTCTTAAGGAACAATGGTTTTGATTAATATATTGGTTGTTAAGTGGCAACTAATAAGATTAACTCTCTTCTCTCTTGCCCAGCAGTTACTTAAAGTAATTGCATTTTTGGAAAACTGTATTATCATCATTTTGTGCTATGTGATGTCATAGAAACAACAGTGTGGGTCATGTACCACTCAGCAAATGTTCCTGACTTTGTCATCACAACTTTTTAAAGTCCAACACTTCTGCCAGCTGAAGACATTCTAACCTATTGGGTTTTAAACAATAAGCATAGAGCATAAACAAATACTTAGTGGTACTTATATAAATCTATACCCTGCTGACAACAGTATTATTTCAAATCATGATCAGAACATCAATGCAATGTGGAAAATAGGCATAAGGCACTTAGGAGGAGATGAGATAAAACAGGATAACCTGTAAAGTTCAGTAAACTTCATGTTATGAAAGAGTCAGAACAGTAAAAGGTGGACTTAGTAATAAAGATCAGGACTAGTTTATGGAACTCATGATGAAAATTCTGAAAACTCAAGGTATCTTTTTTGAAGTTCATTTTAGAGGTAAAACTGAATAAATGATGGAATTGCCCATTGTCTTTGATAATGTAAAATAATTTGCCTGCACTGTTTGATTGTATTTAAAAAGGGTAAAGAGGGGAAAGTAGCCACTCGGAACAGATTAAGTGCACATCTAAACTGAACTCTTAATCTACTCTATTATACTCATAAATAAGAAAATCCTGGCTGTGACACTTTGGCAAGAGTTGTGACTACATGGTACTATGTCTTCCTCCATTGGACAACTACCTTGCTACTGTGCCCTCCCACTTCCCTTTTCCAGGAAAATATCTGCCAATCCTTTTTCTTCCTGTAGAGAAAAATTACATATATGCACAGAAATATATCTGTATAAAAACACTTGCAACGTTCAGTTAAATTTATATATACAAAGTTAAGGGATATATATGACCCATGATGACACAATGGTTAGAATGCAGTATTGCAAGCTAACGCTCTCTGAACTTGCTTGTTTTCTTGCAGATTTTTCCTTACCTAAACTAGGTAACAGCATCAGTGCTAGTGATGATGTTACCTAGTTTGGGTAAGGAAAGGTCTGCAAGAAAAGCAAGCTCAGAGAGCAACAAGGACCCTTCATGTCAACCCTCAGCTACAAATATTCTCCTTTATCAGGCTAACTCTGCCCACAGTCAGGAGTTTGATCCTGACCAATTCAGCTTAATTCACCCTTCCATCCTTCAGTTAGTAAAATGAGGATCTAGATTATTGGGGCAATATGCTGAGATTGCTATAAAGCTCTATGGAGTGGTATATAAGTCTACCTGCTATTTGCTATATATTCAAACATAAAGACCACCTTTCAGAAGAAAAATCTTTTCTTGACATCCTATTGTACTCTACTGTCTTCTAGGGCAAAGTAGATTTGAAATAGGAATGCATCATTTCATTGATTTTCCAGACTTTTGAAAGCCTAGAAGAAAAATTAGCTAGCTCAGGAAAAGAAAAATATTAATTAAAAATGTTTTGCCAGATTTCAAACCAAATATATTCAGTTTGCTAAATTAAGGTAATAGCATTTCAGTCCTTTGTTTTAAAAAAGCTCTAAAAATCGTTAGAGATGAGGAAGGGCAGCTATAGACCCAGCTGTGGTTGTATTTCTTCCTCTACAAAGTAACTTCTGACCTGCTTATAAATTTACAGTATAAGTAAATCACTGCATCAAAACAGAGAAGTCAAGATGACAAGAGAAAACAATAAGTTAAAATCACAACAGACTATTGTATACATAAATCACTTAACTAGTAAAAATGAATACAGGGTGATATTGCTTGCTTCTTCCTTCAAATAACGGTTATAGATCTGTTCTTTCATTTTAAATGTGTATAGATTTAATTTCTTTTAAAGCAGAAGGAATCTAGAGTTCCATCCCTTAATGATTCTTCCAAAGAGAACTCTTTTGTATAAAGTAGGCCTAAATAGCATACTTTGTCTCTCTGAATTTACAAACTATTAATATTAGAAGCTAGCATTTGCTTAAGGGGCTATGCCTTTTATGGAAACATAACCTAATAAAAACATTTGATGTTATTCCTCTGATTACTGATATAACACTACTGAAGTCACTGGACAACTACCAATAATAATAGGAAGAATTCGTTTAGATTGCTAATAGAAAAATGATCTTTACAATCTACCAGTAGAGGACAGAAATGTGATATGTAATTGCTAAGGCCAAAGATGTCTGAGGAGCCATCTCTTTCCAATTGAACTAACTCACCAACTCATGCCAATGGAAGAGACCTACTACAAATCCCATCTGCTAAGCAATTCTGGCAGGAGGGATTTAGAAGAGCCTTTTCCACTGTGGCCCTGTCCATGTGGAATACTTTACCACCAGAGGTGAGAACTCTTTTTGGTCTTCCAAAACAGTATTCAAACTTGTCTTTCCAGTTGACTTACTTTGCCAGGGGGGCATTCAACACTGGAGGTGGCTGACAGAGTAAGAAGACCTCATCCCCATGCTATCTGTCTCTTTATCTTTGTGTTTCGTATAATTTTAAACTTTTAACTTAAAATCAGAATCATTAGATAAAAATGCATTTCAGTGTTTGTTTAGTATTCCTTAAGATGTAAGGACTTAAGGACATCTTTCTTAAGATGTAAGTGGTTTTTTGATAGACTATGATAAACAAGATACATAAAATACCCAATTCCAAACCACAAATAAAGCCAAACATTAAGGAGAGACAATTAATGTTTTTATAAATGACAACCTGTGTTCCTAGATCTATCCCATGAGCAGCACAACAGAGTTTCCAAAATGTTTCAAAAGCAAGCATATCTAACAAATCTGAATGCTATGTAGATTATTTTGGATCCACAAGGTAAAAGCAGAATGAATTTTCATCTCATCTGGATTGAATTTTGTTGGCATTCATCTAGTTATTTACTAATCCAGACATCAGTTTAGTACTCCATCCATCTAAATCAGATGGCAATGACTACAGATTGATGTCAGCAAACATCAGCAATATCTTGTTCCAAATCTTGAAATCATCTTATTCTCCCAAAGGATATTGCCATGTATTTGTCCAGACAACGTATCAGCTTCCAATAGTACTGTTATTTATCTATGTCTCTTGAAATGCTTTTACAGAATCAAAACTACATGGTTGTACCTCCTGCACTCCAATAAGATCTATTCCTTCCCTTTCATATTTATTAGGCAAGCATTAACTACAGGTAGGCATATAGACTAATGGATCAATACAATAATAAATCAACTAATGCCACCGTCGTCTAGTGTCTCAGTTCTGTGGAATATTTCAAAAACCTTACATTAGGGACAAAAGACGCCTTAACAATCTGCATATACAAAAGAGGATTTGGAATATGAATTATGATTACCTATTAATCCTCCACAGAAACAATTGGCAGAAATATCACCAGAAATTCTTTTTACTGTTTCAGTTGTGTTAAGTTTAAGCTATTGTGAGGTATCTGGGGACAAAAGTGTTTTCCTCAGCCCTTTTCCATAAGTGAGCGTATTTCCTTTCCACTGTGACCATGACCACCAATTTTTTTCCTGCTCATGACTCAATCAACACTTCTGTCTAGATTGAAATGCCATTTCTTCTCATTCAGAAGATTAAAAGGCAGCAGTAAATAACAAGTAGATTGATCAGAAGTGCTAGTTCTTACAGAAACATTCAATCGCATCAGTAATTGAAAGGGATAAGGGTTTGTTATATATCAGCTGAGATGTATCATACTTAAGAGAATCCATTAAAATGTATAAGGGTAGACTTATTTTTCTTGTGTTTTTCTTGTATCCAGTTTTTTAACCTTTCTTTTACCTGTAACCGCATGAGAACTAAATCCAAAAATGGGGGCAGTACAATTGATTTGAAGATAAATTGACTTTCTAATTCAATTATCAAATCAAATCAGATCTTTATCGATTAATTGGATGGGTATTTGCATAGCCCCCTTTTCCTAATGAATTAATCATCTTAATCCAATCACCTCAGTTGGACAATGTGATAATGGCTTTTTGAATTCGCTTAATTTTTCAAAATTGAATCAACAATTTTAAATGGATTGGATCTAATTTGCACAGGCCTATTAAAACATACTGCTTAGAACTGGAAGTCATGTAATGTGCTGTTCACCATCTGTTCAAATATAAGTCTACAGATATTCTCAATATAGGAAAAGGAAATATCTGTATGTTTCAGTATGTGAAATAAAGGGTGATATCAAAGAAATTGTATTCATCTTTAACAAGGCTGAACAAATCTTTCAAGGAGTACTTTCCTCTGACAAAGATGTGTGTATCTGCATACCTCTTTCACTATAAGATTACCAGAATGAATCTGCTCACTTGGAAAGGGCCTGCTGAGTATCCCATCTCTGAAAGCGTTCCATCCACACAGAAGCCATACCAGAGCTTTCTCAATGGTGGTATCCATTTATGCAATAAAACACATAGAGCTATCATAATTCATGAATAACAAAGTGATACACAGGATGATTAAAAAGTGTAGGTATAAAATGGTTCCGCCTTATTGGATAATATTTGCTGCTGCAACCTCATAACTAATGGGGAAAATTTGGCAACACTATAGTTAATAATGACTATTCAGACTGCCAGAAGAACAAAGCAGTCTTCATTCATCATCTGGATCACCCAGGCCTTTCATTGGGATCTAACTAACACAGAACATTTACAATAATAAAATTTACAATAGAAAGATATGCTATGCATATTCTGTAGTCAAGGGAATCACGTGGGTTCTTATTAATGGTAAACATCTTTCATTATGTATCTTCAGTAAGGGAAGATGAGGGGACATAATTAGGGTAAATCAACAGCAATATCTAGGGTGTGTTAAGAATTGGCAACTCTTTAAAAGGACAGCTGGTTCTCATGTATGGGACCAGCTGTTAAAAGGCTGTCTAATTTCCCCTGGTGTATAAGAACTACCTCCCTGCTAACAAGTATCCATAGAAAAGTAAAATGTGTCTCCTTTGGATATTACATTTTAATATCTATTCCTGCTGATGGGTGCCATTATCATGTTTTAAATTGTCATGTTTTGTCACAAAATCCACATCAAAAGACAAATGTCATTCCTGGCCTTCATAGACTGGAGCCGGTTGCTTCTGTGACACAAAGTACTTCCACATAGTGAATCATATTTGTCCTGTCTAACCTAGTCTTTTGTATGTCATTAATTTGTTTCTATATGCCATGAATAGAATACTTGTGACCTTCCTGATATTGAATTTGTCCCAACCCAATCTTCTGGGACAACAAGGAACAACTGGAGGGACAGAGATTGCTTATTTCTGTGTACTCTGCAACTTTACATACAACTATACTCAATTTAAACTTTTTTTCAAGTTGAATGCAGCACATAGTCACATCAAGATCAGTATCTCTATTGTGAATTCTTGGCCCTCCCAAGAGTGTCCCTATTATATAATTATTTGCAGTGGCATAACATGGATGAGAAAATCCATTATGTAATGTCTCAGAAAAATGTAGGATCCTTGGTGCTCTTTTCTTGCAAATGTTTCATTATCCAAACTAGGTAACATCATCAGGACTTTTCATTTCAACTCTGAGCTACATTTTATTGGTATCAGAAAAATGCCTACTCTCTTTTGTAACAATTCTGTATCCAGAACTGGCCAGTTATAGCATTAATGGATCAGTAGATTGAACTTTATCGCATAACAAAGAAAATGTAAGTCAAATGTGTAATGTGAGCTTCTTGTGAAAAAAAATTGAGGTGGTAAAAAAAAAAAGGTTTAACAAATATCATTAGAAAATATGGACATATCTTTTCTTATAAACAAATACAGTCTATGATGTTGTTAGACATTAGTTTATAAGGAAATAGATATTTAAGTAAACCAAGCCAACCTCCATGCTATTAGTCTCTAAAGATATATTCCAAAATGACTAACTTGAAATTGGTTGCCCATTTTCTATTTTAGCAAACCATTTTCATTACAAGTAACTAGTAATATGTAGCAAATAGTTGTAAGACAACTTCTGATAGTGAAATAGTCTGCTTCAAAGATTATGTGGTTTGGACATATGAGAATATTTCAGGATAGAAAAACATCTTCGTTTGCTCAATTGTTGGTATATTTGCCTTTAGGTATTCATAATGTATAAAGAAAGACTTATACTTTGTTTATAGAGACACTGACTCTAATTGACAGCTGTTCTCAAAACCTGAGCTTTCTCAGCCACACTATCAATCAAAGGCTATAATCATATTTGAAACCTTAGATGTATCCAAAGGATGTTTCATACAATTTACTCTTTTGTACCCTGGGGGCAGAGTAGGATGGGGAAATGATTGCAGAATATATTATACAGCCTTTGTGGAGGAAGGGTGAATACTTTTCTTGACATTAATTGAAATTAAAGTTTGGTGGATGCTCTGAGAACAAAAAGACTAATGATACATTAGAATAATTACTTGGAACATAAGCCCAAAATTAGAATACATTTTCATTATACCAAAATTACTATTAGTTGTATTATTAAAAAGAGTCATTCCATCATCACTGTTATATAATTTTGAGTATTTTCACTGTGAGGGTAACATATTGTGATATTTAATGGACATACCATTATTAGCAGAAAAAGCCAGATAAAGCAAAAAACATTTCAAAGTAAGGGAGGAGATGGAGTGAGAAGGCAAACATGCTTGTAAAAAATCAGAAGACTGCAGGATACAGATGTAGCATCTCAGCAGTGTTCATGTCTAAATCTAAGCGTTTAATTCTCTCACATAATGTCATTTAAACTCTGTTTCAAAGGGCATTGCTCATCTCCTGGGGTGTGCAAAACTAGACACAGATTACTTCTAGATATCCTTAGAATGCATCTACCTTATCACTAAATAATCACAATGAATTTGGGATTAGGAGAAGTTTCGGAGAATTTTCTCTTTCGAAACTTTTAGCCATTGTTCAAAGGACTGCTAACAGCTCTTGGTCAGCTGCAGCAGGAAACAGGCAGAGGATAATGAAGAACAGCCCTAGAGATTAAAACGGGACGTCCTGGAGCAGCTGAATCCACGGATGAACTTTTCTCCCAAACTGGAATAAATTGGACGCGTCTTCCCTTTTACTCACCACTCAAGAGGCGCTGAGAGAAGCAGCTCTGCGCCCACAGCAACCAGGCGACCACTACCATCAGCAGCATCGGGATGGGAGCTCGACTCTGGGAAGGGAGCATAGCAGCGACCGGCTCAGGGAACGTCTCACCAAGCCTCAAGAATAGCTGAAGACAGCTTGCAGCAGCAGCAGCAGCAGTAGCGCCGACACCTCCCAGGGAACAAGTCACCGAAGGGTCTCTACGCTGGGGGCGTAGTAAAAGCAACTAAGCCGCGGCAGCTGCAGCAGCCAAGGCTTCCCGAGACCCCGCCTCCGGTCTGGCTGTGACCCTTCCACTCATCTCCTGCTCCAAGAAACGCAACGCCTTCGCTGGTCAACTCCAGACCCAGGCAGACTTGTCCGTAGGGACGGAAGAGGCTTGCTGCGCGGAGCCCCCAGATCTGCTAATGCTGGAATCCGGGGAGTGGGAAAGCTTTAGCTGCTCTCTGCTGGTTATATAGGCCTTTTGCCAACCGGGAGCCTCGGTTGGGGGAAAAGCCGTCCCCATCCTATTGATCTCTAGTCTGAATTGAAGCAGTGGAGCTTTCAGAGGGGGAAGGTGGGGGCACTCGAAAACAGCGGATTCAGCAGCCCCCTCCCCTCTCGAGCTGGTTGTTGCAGGGGCTATTAAAAGCGGTTGCCAAAATTCATCTGGCAACGGAAAGCCGTCATCATCCGTCTTTCCCAGTGTTCAGGTTTCATTGAGGGCTCCCACTCTGCCCCACTCCCACCCCAAGCGGGGCTCTGTTCTGAGAAAACATACAGCATGTGGTTTTATTCTGCTGGGTTATTAAACTTCCCATCTTTTATCTGCATACACATTTCAGTCTGACGGCCTCTATCACAATCCAGATATTTTTGCAAATTTGACATTCGGTAATTAATTTGGTAATTAAAAAGTAATTAATGGGCATGCACAGAGTGCCTTTCCCATAGCAATGAGTGAATAAAGACATACAGCGTGAGGTAATTTAGAGCAAGCATTCTTTTTACACCATTGAATCACAAATGGCACAGGGTCAAATAATGAATCTTGTCAATTAGTGACCCAGGTGAACTATAAGGCAACGTATTGTATTACATTTTTAAAGTATAAATGATCACATATATTACAACATTTTGTTACAAAGATCAGTTTTACGGTTGCAGATCAAAAGCAAGTCACACTAAACCGCCATGTAATTGGTAACTGGCTGAGTATAATGTGAGAAATCGGATTTCCACATTGCCCTAAGACAATGATGGCCAACCTTTTTGGCACCGAGTGCCCAAACTGGAACATGTATGCATATGTGTGTATGTGTGTAAGCTGGAGCACCGGAAACCTGAAGACCAGCTGGCTGGCACGCACATGCCTGTTTTTTGGCCGTTTTGGGTCATTTTTAGGCCATTTTTCGGGCCATTTTCAGGCCGTTTTTCGGACTGTTGTCAGGCTTTTTTGGCCTGAAAATCAGCTTGAAACCAGTCTGAAAGTGGCCCAGAACATGGCCTGAAAGCGACCCAAAAATGCCCCACAAATGGCCTGAAAATGGCCCAGAAAAGGCCCAGAAAATGGCCTGACAAGTGGTTTAGGCCATTTTGGGCCATTTTTCAGGCCATTTGGGGGGCATTTTCCAGTGCTCTGGCACCCGCAAAGATCAGCTGTCTGGCATGCATGTGCCAAAAACCAGAAAAGCAGCTGGTGACGGCGCACATGCCCACAGAGAGGGCTCTGCATGCCACCTGTGGCACGCGTGCCATAGGTTCGCTATCACAGCTCTAAGACATGGTTGTTTGAACTATTGCCTGCTGTATAAGACTCACTCCATGGCTGGATTCACACATCAGGTTAAGCCAAAATCCCGAAACTCCGCATTATGGCTTGCATAATGTACAGAGGCAGCCAATACAATTATGCTGGGGATTATATTCTATTATTTTAAATGGGCATTTAATCCATTACATTACATGTAGTACAGATAGTCCTTGATTTACAACTGTTTGTTTAGTGACTGTTCAGAGTTACAATAGTCTTGAAAAAGGTGACATGAAAGCTTTTCACATTTATGAAGCAGCATCCCCACAGTCACGTCATCAAAATTCAGAAGCTTGGCAACTGATTTTCGTATGACGATTGCAGTGCCCACGGTCACGCTTTTGTGACCTTCTGACAAGCAAAATCAATGGGGAAACCAGATTCACTTAATAACCATATCACTAACAACTGCAATAATTCACTTAACAACTGTGGCAAGAAAGCTCATAAAATGGGTAAAACTCACTTAACAAATGTCTCAATTGACAACAGAAATGTTGGGCTCAATTTCAAAATCTCAAAATCTGTATAAAATGTTTTACAGGTGGCACCTCCCACCCACGAGGTTGGCAAAAATTAGGAAAAACTATTCCCGATATGTTGGAAATGTGAGGCGACCCTTGGATCTTACTACCATATGTGGTGGGAATGTCCAAAAGCGAAAAAAGTTTGGCATCAAATAAAATATTGGCTAGAGGAAATCTTGACAACCAAACTAGAATTTTTCCTATTGGGCATGATAAATGATAAACTTATTTTATCTAGTTATTCTTATCTAGAATTACCTATTCCTTTCTAAGGCTAAATCATCTCTTTTGCCTAGCACAAAAATAGCCTACTAACTATTTCGCAAACATGTTTGCATGCTTCCACTTATTATTCCCTCAAGCTGAGATGTCCTGGGGACAGTTTAAGATTCTGTATTTTTAAGTGTTTTTGTCCCCTAATACCCCGATATAAATGCTGTGTTTAGGAATATATGGTGAACTGAAGTGGATTGAGGAGTTGGCCTGTTCCTTGCCAGCAATCTTTTGGTTCCAGTTGTTCAGTCACTTGCCTGTGATATAAACCTTTTACTCTACTTCCTGATCTCTTCACCCAGCTTTTAGTTCTTTTCCTGCCTGCAAAGGAAATCCAATTCTGCAATGGCTTTTCTTAAAAATGGCTTGATTGATTCACTAGTCCAGTGATCAACCCTGAAAGTAAAAGCCAGGAAAGTGAGCAGGTCATATATGCCATAATTGAAAATGTAACTGAAAGGAACTTGGCAGTCTGCTTGATAGAAAATTCAATCCCAGTGGCTGTTATTTCCAACAGGAGTTGGCTGTAGGGATTCATAGTTTAGATAAATCTGAAGTAGATTCTTTTAATTTACAGCAAGCCCTCTTTTTCAAACTCTAGCTCTTAGCAGCACATATGCACTGGCTTCATCTTGACTGCACAGCAATCTGGATGACCTGTGGACCTCTGTATAGCAATCAAGAGATCTCAAAACATCTGTTGGTTGATAGCTTGACCAGTTGACTGGTTGACCAATAGTTTCAAGGATGTATAAAAATAATGTTATTTTTTGAGGGAGGCCAGTTCAAACATGTGAAAAATAAATAAGCTGTTCAATCAGTCAAAAACGTTTGGAACAAGAAAAAAAGAAAAGAAATCTTTCCAATACCTACAGTAACCAGAGCATTGTTCATACCATTTGGGGGTGGATTTTCCCATACAGGACAATGTTGGATGGACCTTGAATTTTAGCAGAAGAAATCACGAGTCATGACAGTTACATTAAAGCTGTATGAGCAGAAACTGTTCCATATGTGCAGTAAGGTACACTGGCTCACCAGCCAGATTTGGAAGATCTTGATTTCCTACATGATAGCAGTGTTCCAATATCTCAGGGGCTGCCACAGAGAAGAAGGAGTTAAGCTGTTCTCCAAAGCACCTGAGGGTAGGACAAGAAACAATGGATGGAAACTGATCAAGGAGAGAAGCAACTTAGAACTAAGGAGTAATTTCCTGACAGTTAGAACAATTAACCAGTGGAA
>JANHFK010008431.1:247914-260094 GCA_036250565.1 Sibynophis collaris | reverse complement strand
CTGCTCCCTGGCAAAATGGACTGCTAAATTGGCTGCACCCACCCAGTCACATGACCACATGGCCACTCCCACAGTCATGTGATCATCAAGCCACGCCCATCAAGCAAGCCACACCTGCAGAACTGGTAGTAAAAAATTTTAGAACCCATCCCTGCTTCAATCCTTAGCAAAAGAAGCTTTAACTAGAAGTTTAAGAACATACATACATGTTGGATTAAACAGTAGAACAGTAATTAAAATTTTGATTTTAGAAAGTTACAAACTAAGGATCCAGATGAATTTGAAATAAGATTTTTGAATTAATTATAAAGAATTGCCATGTGGGAAAATTCTTTTGTTCTGAATTCTTTAAAATAAATATATGATAAGATTTTTAAAAATTGGACACCAGAGCGAATTAGGGGAAACTAAAGATAACAATTACTGTAAATAAGAACACTTAGTGCCAGCAGAAAAAAGAAGGTCTATGGATAGACTATGTCTAAAAGGCATTACGGGAGAGGAACAAATTCTACTTGACAAGCTTGAGACTGAGTTGAAAGTGGATTTATAAATGATAGGGTACAAGAATGATAGGGAAGAAAGATGTTACACTAGACATACAAAAGTAACTGACTAATGGCTTAATGATTAAAAGGAATATATAACCAATAAATCAAGAGCGTGACATTGATAATTTTTCTATACTGCATTTCCAAAAAAAGCTTTGTAATGTTTTGAAGAATCTTGTAAAAAGGGACAAAGAAAAAATTAAAATAAATTGAGTTCTATGACATTATTTGAAAAGAGTAGTGTCCAAAAATTGAAAAATTAAAATCTTAAGGGTTGATGAAAATGCACATTGGAGTTTTGTTATTACTGTTTTAAAGTAACTGATAAATATATTCTCAAGAAGGAGTAGCTGGTCAGACTTTTATGATCTTTTGGGAATTCTCAGCCTCCAAGTGAATCTGTACTAAACGTTTTTATAAAGAGCTACTGTTAATCTTGTTGTTATTATAAGGTCTCAAGTGTGAATCTAAAAGGCTTTATTGCACTATATAAAAACATCAACAAATAAGCTTGATTCATTTTTCTACAAAGTCCCTGAAGATAATTTTTTAAAAGACTTTAATAAGTCAATCTGACCACACTGTGCATTTATAACAGGATTTTACTTAGACAAACATTTCCTTAAATGTCTCCTCAAATCAGCTTGTAATAAATGGGAAAATTACTGAGCTTGACAGAAGAAAAAAACCTATTTGATTAAAAATAACTGCACAATCCTTTTTTGTCTGGCAAATTGTTTAGTACAGATGTTTATTTCTACCTGGTATTTCCATTATTGTTTTCTATATGATTTTTCGGTAAAAAGACAAAACCAAAATGAAGAGTGGATATTTCCCTAAATTGCTTCCATTTCTCAAATGAATTCATATTGATTGTGTAAATGCATCTTCCAAAGCAGATAATCTATTCCTGCCAGTTTAACTTGTCAGTCATCACTTACATTTAATTGCCTTGCAGAAAATGTCAAAGAAAAGAATGACGGTTAAATGGAACAAGAAAGATTCTTCACATTTCAGATAGCTGGCCCCAATAAAGATGAGGGAGGGGGAGAAAGAAAGAGAGAGACTACCTCTAATAGTCTTGCATTTTTATATCACCTGTCTTCAAATCTTATAAAATAAGATTTGGATTTCTGTACAGGAAAAGAAAAGAAAAGACTTGCTTTTAGATATTTTTATGACTAGAATCTTGATAACAGGCCTATAACTCACTAATTTTAAAATGTAATCAGGCATTGTAACATGCTGTATCTGAACATTTCTATTTTTTGTAGTGTAAACTAAACAAGTAATTATTATAAAGATGCCCAATCTTAATCTCGTACCAGTGCCACCACTTAAGGTTCTCATCCTGTCCACTGCAACTCTCATGCCCCCAAGGTATTTTTAACTCCTACACGCTACCATCAGAAACTTTTCCACCCTTTCTTTAACATCCAGAGACAGCAAGGGAAAGAATCTTAGCAAGATGATATAAAAATAGCTGGACCAAACTGGCAACAAACTAATCTCAAAGTCTAATGCAAAGCCACTTTACAAAACCAGCCACTCTCTATGACTTTCCCAGCCAGATACATCTTTCCTAACATTTTCTGCTTATGCAGCTCTTCCTGTCCCTGAAGAAATAAGTCCTGAACTGATTTGCAGACCTTTAGGATCTCAGGTATGATGTTCCAAACCTTTAATTAAAAACTCAACCACAGAAACCACTTTTCTTGGCTTGCTGGACAGCCAAGAAGCAATTGCAGGTTTGACTTTTAACATAATTGGTAAGGAGCCCTAGTCTTTAACATCGACAAAATGAGTTGGCTGCTTCTCCTGGCTGGCTGCTCTGAGTGTACATGGTGCCACTGCTGAGCTTGAAAGCATAGTACAGCCTGTAGTCAGCAAAATATAAGAGCAGGGGAAAGTGCAACTCATGGCAAGGAAGGCATCAGCAATCACTTAATTAATACGCAGGTTCTTAATGCATTTAACAATTAAACTTTAATTCCTTTTCTTTTCTAATTCTTTTAAATATCACTTTGGAGCAACTAATTCTTTTAAATATCACTTTGTGATACATTTTGTGATACACATATACCATGCAGATTTGGCTGGGGGGAAGCAATATAGTTTGGAACATTCATATATTTGAAAATTTCTTTTTGCTGCATACAAAAAAAAATGATGACTCCAAAACAAAACTTAAATATGAAAGTAGTATTGATGTCATCTATAATACAGAGAGCATAAACATATTGGACAGAATATCTAATCTTATTTGCCAATCTTTAAATCAATAGGAGTGACTTCACCAAGTTTTTGTGGTG
Source organism: Sibynophis collaris (assembly GCA_036250565.1). NCBI lineage: Eukaryota > Metazoa > Chordata > Lepidosauria > Squamata > Sibynophiidae > Sibynophis > Sibynophis collaris. The sequence continues at coordinate 257,231 of JANHFK010008431.1, read as the reverse complement.
AAAATATTTTCCCCCAATTTTCAGTACTCATGTACCCATCCTGGGTTTTTTTTTTGGGGGGGGGGGTGTTCAAATCAGTCTGGACAAATTTATAATGTAGGCAAAATCAGCTGTCTATTGAACAACCGCCACAAATCAAGGCATTATTCTAAGGGTAGATTCTTGGAAGATTATGTTAAACGCATTAAGAAATTCTGACATATTGCTGAGAAATCTGAAAATTGCAGTCAAAAACTATCTTGAAGGAAAGCTTGGGAAAAGTTTAAGAAAACAGCACTACAGGATTTTTTTCCCTAAGAAGTCAAATTTTATATTATTGGAATTCATAGGCTTTGTTTTCTGCCACAAAAATAAGCATTTATATAGTAGAAAATAGTATGCCAAGATTAAAATGTTTAGAGGAAAATCAAATAAAGGGTAAGATTATATATTTGGAGATCACATATAATTCCCTAATTTAACAAAAGCAGATTTGGTTCCTCTGAGCTAAAAATATTTTAAAACCAAATTGACATATAAATATTAAATGGAATTGTAGCAAGTATTTATTTGAAAAGTACCAATTCATTTATTTATTTACAATTGTATAGTCTTCCCCAATATCAGCATCATCAAAAAATAATAATAAACCAATCATGGTAATTCTAATTATTATCAGCGCACTGGGTGTCATTACAAAAAATCTTATATCACAATAAAATATTGACAAATTTTATCTGTCACTTACAAAAAGCCACACTGCTTAGGTCCACACATATGCTATGCCAACACATTATGAAATCCTAGGTTCTTTGGAAGAATTCAATGCATATGAAGGCCAACACCAGCTAAAGAACTAGCAGCTGTGATTTCACATTGTTGTGTATATAGCAAGACACATTTTAGAAGGAGACCCAAACAACCAAACCAAATTCAGAAGCACTAACAATCATCACTGAATGTCCCCAACTTTATCCCAAAGTTTGAACCACAGTGGGTCTAACGGATATTGTAAACCTAATCATATAGTTTGCTTCAACTTTGAAATGCATCTGAGCATTTTTTGAAATTCAGGCTGGCACTCTGTGTGAAAATTTCTGATAAAAACTATGCAGAAACATCTTGAGGGCTGTTTAAAAACTTCAAGATGGCAACTGATCAAAATTCCACCCCTTTATATGTGTTGCCCATGCAATATGTGGAAAGAAAAACAAGCAACAGAAAGAACTGTTCCTATTATTTGTGAACAGTGTAAACAGAAATATAAAACATATTACAGTGATCTAGTGAGCTATGTGCCTGTTTAGTCTGCTGTCCAGGTGCTGATTTCAGAGAAATAATTCCAGCAGAGAATCTAGTGTTGCTGTGGTAAATTGGAAGCAGGGAATCCTTGGCTCCTGCTTCTGCTGATACACAAGAGACAATAATGGCAGATTAATTTCAGATTAATACTGATTAGAGGAATATTTATATGAATCTAGTGGCTTCTGCAAAGAGATCTTAGCTTTTTCTAGTTTTGTTTTTATGACTGCTTGCATTATCCATCTTTCATATGAAAAGCCTTCTTGAGAAGCAGGTGCTGCCATCTTAACTGAATATATTTCATCATGGATTTTTTTTGTAGTCTGCCTTTATCACATCAATAATGCTTTCCATTTCCTGAATGACATTTCAGATATGAAATGAAAGCTAGAGAAAAAAACAGGTGCAGAATAACCTACTAAAATTAGCATATTAATTAACCTTTTTAAATACATACATTTTAAAAGAAATTTGCATAAAGAGTAATCTTGGAATACTTCAATGAGTATTAGACATCTATTCTGCCATGCCTTGAACATTAGAATTGACCCTCAAAAGTGTGCTATGATAATTATGGCTCATTATGACTGAGAGGAATAACTTTGCAGTGAAATAATAAGTAATGTTCTTAAATCCCATTATTTTTGAAGATTACTGGAAATGGAGTAAACTGAAATATCAAAAAGTTGCCTTTTCACAAATTGCTTCTTGTAATGCTAATCATTTGGGTTTGCTCGTAGCCATTCATTCTGCACTCTAGAAATTATTTCAAGAGGAAACTTCTTACTAGAAAAAGCTGATATTCTCCGTGTTTCTAGTTTAATGAAAATATGTTTTTTTCTGTTTCTTTATTCATCACAGTTGTTCTTTCTCAAGTGCATTGGATTTGAACTGTATGATAAGGCATTTTAAAGTAGTTGCTCTGAAAAGAACAGACATTTAGAAAATGTAGAGTATCTGTTTTTGAAAGAGCAAAAAGCAATCTGCTAAATAAATGTACTTTCCCCCCCCAAAAAAGATAATAATACTAATTTCTCAGTCAGATGTAGTTTCATTAAATGTTTAGCCATGTATGTTGTTTCAATAATTTATCTCTTCCTATACTACGCCTACATTAAATCGGAAACTGTTCCTTAGATTTTTTTCCCATTTATAAAATGTTATGCACATTAGTAGCACTATAAATACAAGTTTGTATATGTCTGTTTGTGTAAACATGTGATTCTTAGTGTTAAGCTACCATCTTTGGTACATTCTAAAAAGCAACTGCCTGTCATTAGCGCAACATTTTATTGTGATGAAGTCAGTATGTGATTTGTTTACATTAATTTATTTATGGTTACGGTTCTTACATAGTTGAACTGCAACCAGGTTTCCTCACTATTAGCAAAATCATTGAGAGTTAATGGGGATTATATTTTTTTAATATTCTTTGGTTCTAAATCAGTGGTGGGATTCAAAAATATTTACTACAGTTCAGGGGGCATGACTTGGTGGGCATGGCATGGCTTGGTGGGCATGGCAGGGGAAGGATACTGTAAAATGTCCATTCCCTCCCCACTCCAGGGGAAGATTACTGCAAAATCTCCATTTCCTCCCAATCAGCTGGGACTCGGGAGGCAGAGAATAGATGAGGTGGGGCCAGCCAGAGATGGTATTTACCGGTTCTCCGAACTATTAAAAATTTCCTCTACCGGTTCTCCAGAACTGGTCAGAACCTGCTGAATACCACCTCTGTTCTAAATACTACTCCATTATCTTCTAGTTCCTGATTTATGTTAAATTGGTGCCCATGGCACAGGTTTAACAAAGGACAATAGTGTATTGCATAGGAAGACATGTCCATCCAAACTGGCAAGGGCTACAAGAACTGATTCCTCAAATCACTTTCCCTAGAACTCTGCCTCCCAGAAAAAGGCTATTTTTCTGTACCAGGAATATGATAACTGTCCTTCTGTGCACAGAAGAATACAAATCTATTCTCTTTCCATATACAACAAATTGTCTACTCCTTTAGCGAAATAAAGGAAGAAAGGAATCATTGCTACTTTCTTTTCTTTGCAAGGGTTGCTTGATTCCTGCCCAGCCTTTTTTCAGCACACACAAAAAACCCAGCCTTTATACAAAAAGGAGACTTTCTAAGGAATCAGAGTATGGTAAAACCATGTGGGGCTTCAGCAGAAGAATGGGGCTTTCATTTCTAGAGTTCATTTTTAGATCACTATTCAAGAAAATGTATATTTTTTGCTAAAATGTCTTTGTTTTTCTCAGTGTATACATTTCAATATTTCTTGTTTGAAAAATACTTTCATTATGGAAATAACTGAGTCCCAAAGGCTGTACTGTATATTCTCCCTCAACAAATCTTTTACCAAAAGCACTTATAAAAACAGCACAACTGCTGTTCCTTTCAAAATCCTTGAATCACATAAAAAAAAAAAATCATAGCCAAATAGTCTTTTCTCTAACAGGAATACTTTCAGCAGGAGTATTGGTGTTTCTGTCCAATGAAGTACATTGGATTGGATTTGGGATCCAATTCAATGTATTTATAAAAATTAATCAGCTGTTTCTCTTAATAATAATGGAAAGCACAAAGTCTATATGAAAATGAATAATTTAGCCAGCGGCCAAGCTTAAGCCTTCGTTCCCAGGATAATTGCATATGATTTAATAAAGAACTGTTACAGTACAGGTCTCAATAAAAATACTTGCCTGCACTGTGCACCAGACTGTATAATCAGCAGAAATTAAAACAGCCAAAATGTGTAGGTCTACTGCCAAAAAAAACTGTCCTGGATTATTCATTTTTTTACTAGCTTTCTGGAAAGTAGGTAACTATTACTAAGTGGTTGCCTGCAGGCTTAAAGCAGGGCCAGAATAATCTGCTGAGCCATGTAAATTTGTCGACTTTATACCATCCATGAAATTCACATTGATTGATCTGCAAGAAAAAACAACTATCCTTTCAATTTCTGTGCTTTCCAAGACCCTTTTAGGAATTAACAAAATCGATACATTTCTTTAAATAAAGTGAAGTTATATTAATGTGTCTATAAATTTCAGTCAAAGTTGGCATATCTAAACTAGTACTTCTTTATTGAAATATCCATCTGTACATTGCCAATTATTTCCCATACAAAGTAAAATGAGGTGATTATAATAAGGACAGAATTTGATCTTACATCAGTGATAGACAGCTTACAGGTACATTTAGCGTTAAACAAGCAACCTTATTGTATGACAACTGAAAGGTCTAATTCTGTTCTGCCAGATCAGTTCTCCAAAATTTTTAGTCCTATTTGGAAATGTTAGAATTTGAATGAGGAATCTTAAACAAAATATATGCTCTATATCTGAACTACAGATATAGTTCAGATATACTGTTGTTGCTTGAAACAACAGGACTTCCCCTTACTTCTTACTTCAAGTAGTGTGTGTGTGTGTGTGCACGCACGAGCACGTCTGTGCATATTTACAAGGAAGAGGCATTCCATTTGATGCAGTATGGTGTAGAAATATATTTTCACCCATCTGCACTTTGAAATAAACTGTAGGATGAAGACACCTTTATTGAGATGGAAAAGGAAGTCTGCCACTGAGTTTTAAACGATCCCTAATGACAAAAGGCCAATAGTGGCAGAGTGCAAGGCAACTAAGTAACTGTAAAATTCAAATACCAAGAAATAGCATTATAGTATCATTCATGATGGGGCATACAACAGACCCTTGTTGTGATTTTAAGGGTCCTCCAAGTCGGTGATGAATCATATACCTTGCAGATCATGAGGACTCCTGATGGTGCTCCTATCTATTCTTATTAGACTGTATCAGAGATTTGCATCCATTTATTTGCAGGAAATTCACTATGCTAACTTCCTGCCAACAATGTGGTTTGTTGTGCAAGGAAGGTTAAGTGCTAATGGAGAAACCTGCCAGAAGAGGTCTCTGGCAATGCTTCACTGGATGCACCTGTGTTACTGTATTAGCAAAGATGAAATCTCTAAAACTTTTACTCAGAATGTTTTATATAGTAAGAATCTGTAGGATCTGACTAATACAAGAAAACAGCATACTTTTCATCCAAATGCTGCTGTAGAGATAGTTTGAGGTCATTTATAATTGGGTTGGGGGGGGTTGATGACTCAGTGGTTAAAGACACTGGGGTATCAGACAGAAAGTTGACAGCCCAGATTTGAGACCTGAATGCTGCACAATGGGGTGAGCTCGTTACTTGCCCCAGCTTTTACAAACCTAGCAGTTTGAAAACATGCAAATGCAAGTAGATAAATAGGCACCACTTCAGTGGGAAGGTAACAGTTTTCTTTATGCCTCAATATATAGTCATGCTGGCCACATGACCACAGAAGTGTCTTCAGACAATGCTAGTTCTCTTGGCTAAGAAACAGAGATGAACATCGCCCCCAATAGTCAAACACGATTGGACAAGTGAAATTTTACCTTTCTTTATAATTGGGTTGTACAATGTTGGGAGAAGCTACAGCTCCAATAGATCACAGGAGAAGTAAATATAACTGGAAGGAATGAACAGTAAAAGCTGGGGTCATTTATTTTTCATATTTTTGGAAATGAAGGATGGAAATTGGAGGAGGATGCCTTTAGAAAGTAAACTACTTTCATTTCCATTTTGAATTCCCTTTTGCTATGTCTTTAACTGATCCAAATACTCAGCCTGTGTGTCTGAAAATATGTGCATAAATAAACATATATAGGCAAACATAGGAATGAACAAATCAATCTATAGATTGATTAAGGTATTATTGGGTGTTCTATGCATGGATGGAAATATGCATGTTTTATTCATGCACAAACAAACATAATTGGTTGCTGGATAGATTTGAAATCTGTGTGTTCTTGCTGAAGTTTCACAGCAAGAGGTAGCAAGTCTAAGGCTGGTGGAAAGCTAAGGAAGGTCCATGACATGGCTAGAGAAAGAAATGTTGCAGCAGCAGCAACATGGACAAAGGTTGGAATGGGTTAGTGCAGGGTTAGAGTAGGGCTGCAGGAAGAGATTGGAGAAGGACGAAATGAGTACAGTAGCCTTATTCCATTTGCCATTTAAACTCCCTGGGATTTGATTCAGCTGAATTTCCCAGGGATAATGCATTTGCATATGGAAATAACACTTTTTGTTTTTTATTTCATACCCTTTAACAACAAATTTACTTTTTAAAAACATTGTCTTCCTTTAACTGGGTAGTGAATATAAGAAAGCAAAAACATGGTATATTTTCAATATATCAGAATACATATTTATACAAACAATACTTAAGACTAACTAGTATGAAATATATTTTATTGATTTTTAACATTTTTTTATCTATTCCATAATTGGACATATGAACATAATATTATGATGTGTTGATAGCTCTGTCCAATTACCTATATGCTTGTTTCTAGTTTTCATGAAACACCTCTAATATAATTTTGTCTTGATTGAAACATTCCTAATTCTGATATGTTCAAAGCCAAATATAACAATTTCTTTATTAACAGGCAGCTCAAATAATAGAATGAAATACTGCAGTTACCAAAGAAGCTGATATGATTTGGAATCCATTAGAGGGATTGCTCAGTTCAGTATTAGTCTCTAAATTTCCCAGAGTGAAATACTGTGAAATCCAAATTAAATTCATAACAGTAGATAATTTACTCACAAAGTCTGGTTTTTTAGACTATGGATTCTGAGAATTAATAAACCCATTCTCCCTCTACATCTTTTCGAAATTAAAGATTGATTCCTTGCCTTAAAAAAAAAGGTTTACTAATCCCAGGTATATACAGTATGTCCAAATAGATTATTGTAGTTTTGAAGGATTGGGTAGGTAGCAAAAACGAATAAAGTATTGGATCCATAATAGCCAAACAAGAAAGAAAAAAAGGGATTTTCACCTGTTCTAAAGAAAAAGAAGTTTATACCTTGCACAAATAGAGATATCATACTGCAGTACCATCTCAGTTAAAATATTACAATTTATAGTTATGTCAGTGAATGAACATTGAATTATTTGACTAACAGTTAGAAATTTTGGATATTATAAAGAAATGAAAGAGGAGGAGAAGAATGGTGTAGTGTTTGCTTGTTGGACTAAGTTCTGATTCAAATTTACCACTGCCCTAAGAAATTCATTGGGTAATTTTGGATTACTTATTCTTTCTCAGCCCAGCCTATATCATTGATCTGTTGAAAACATTCTTTCTCAGCCAAACTGCCTCAAGAGATTAAAAAACATACAATGATCATCATCCTTATCATCACCATTGTCATAGACAAATCAGTCACAAATTTTCCTTTATATGGAAAATATGTATATCTTACATTATTGTCAAAACAACTAAGTTGTACCACATAAGCGAGAACTTTTCAGTGTAGTAACTATGAACACTGTTACACAAGGTTTTATTTTTTTTAATATCATTTTTCCATTAAAATGGCCAAAAATCTTATGATACAGATAGCAACTTACTGGACTTACAACAGTTTATTTAATTACCATTCAAAGTTATAACAGCACTGAAAAATGTGATTTATCACCATTTTTCACACATAACAACCATTGCAGCATCTCCATAGTCACATGATCAAAATTCAGACTCTTGGCATCTGAATCATATTTATGACACTTGCAGTGTCCCAGACCATTCAATCACCTTTTGCAATCTTCTGACAAGCAAGCCAGAGTCACTTAACAACTGTGTTAGTAATTTAACAGCTGCAATGATTCACTTAACAAATGTAGCAAGAAAGGTTGTACAGTGTGGCAAAACTCACTTAACCAATGTCTCAGTTAGCAACAGAAAGTTTGGGCTCAAACTTTGTGGTCATAAGTTGAGAACTACCTGTATTGCCAAATCCCATATGATTTCTCCTTCTCGTCCAATTCTTATGAGAGTTAACTATGTTCTGAAAATTTGGTCTCACATATACTGGTACCTGCACCTGAAATACACCTGCAGTACCCTCATAGACAATTGGAGTCCTCCAGATTCTAGACCAGTCTTGCTGGAAGAAGTTTTCATATTCTCAGATCAGAGACAAACAGTTCATAAATATGAATAACTGAGGCACTTTTGCTATTCATAATTTTAAAGTTTGGCAATAATTTCTTCTCAAAAGTTAAACTCTTTGTAGGAATGATCTGAGAATTATCACATAGATGTCAAAATTGTTATAAACAACTATGAACACCTTTCTTTTATTCATTAAAATTAAACTCCTAGTTGAAGGCTCAGGGATAGATTTCTTTCCCACCTCACCTCTTTAGAGAGATCTGAATTTTAGTCTAATGAAAGTAAATGAGCTCCTTCCTTTTGTTTCAGATTGTTAAATGCTTTTGTCCCTACTTTGCTTTTATTCTGAAATTGCTCTTGGCTCTTTTCTTATACTTACATTAAAGATTTCCATTACATTTTTTATATTGTATGGATTACTTCCAAGTGCTTGATAGATTGGCTCATTCTATGCAAGAAACTGCAAGCTCAGATAATTTTTCATTAAAATACTCAGCTTCACTGAAATTCATTAATGCACTTTGCTTTACAAGTCAGTATGGATCTTGTATACAGTACATACCCCCACTTTGGGGAATCTCCTCAATAAATTACAGGATTAGCACAATGAGCCTTTTTCCACATTGTGTGAGAAGTTGCACCACAAGTCAAATTCTTTACCTAGCACTACAAAGTGCACTAAAAAAAGATTCACACAATCAGAACTTTTTGAGGAATAAACAGACAGATTTATAGAATACTTCCAACCAGAGGTTTTATGTGGTTCTGTACTGGATTGTTTGCTTTCTTTCTTCAGGAAGGGTGCATACTGTTGAATCAAACCCTCTCATTATATTCTCTAACACTACTGCCTTTAATAATTGCAGGGAAATCTGACTATTTTTACTGTGGTTAAACCATAGGAGGAATAGAATAGAATAGAATAGAATAGCCTTGGTAGTACAGTGGTCTAAACACCCTGTTATTAACACCAGCTGCCTGCAATTACTGCAGGTTCGAATCTC
>JANHFK010008431.1:89900-101837 GCA_036250565.1 Sibynophis collaris | reverse complement strand
ACATCTCCTTTTGTCCATCTTTGATCTCCTCAAACATGTGGATAATTTTCAGCATTTCTCTTGAGCCAGCCGTTTCCTGTTGTGCAAAAGCAGTAAGTTTGGATTGTTGCATAGATGGGCTGGATGCAGCGGAGCTAGGGGCAGATATTGATTTGCCAGATGGAGGTTTTTTTGAAGCCATTGTTCTAAAAGGACAACAGTCTTTCTTTGTTAAAGATGGCCATTAGGAGAAAATACAGTTGGGTGGGTCCGACGGAGCAGGCAGAACTAGGAGCCGACTTTATAATCATCAAATCAGGCACAACACCAATTTCAGATAGTCCACTGCAGACGAGGGGTATATGAGCCTTTCAGAGGAGAAGAAGCTCCCAACACAAAGGCCGATCGTCAGTCCAGGTTGTGCCAGTAAAACTTTCTCCTGGGCAGTCAACGGTGAAGGAGGTCGTGGACAGGAAGGAGGCAGATGCCGGCCATCTTAAACCCCCCTTTTGCGGGGGGAGGGAGAAATAATTCAAAAGTTTTCCAAGTTTTGAAGTGCTCAGGTCACCACATCTTCTCTTTTGCAATAACATCAATTTTCAAAAACAAGTGAAAGTGGACCAAATGTTTTTTCTGTCTCCTTTCTCTCCAAACTTCGAAGAGAAAGGTCCGCTCATACCGCCGCTTATTTTCGAGGGGAAAAACCCACCTCCAATCTTCTTTTCCAGAGCAAGTTGAATCCACATGGAAATCGTGAAGAGTCTTACTTATATGTCAATATAAAAGCATTCTCTCACGTCTCGCTGGCAGCTGCTCCACAAATTCAAGTTCTCTTCCTGGCTGAATCGGCGAAGATGCATTGGCGTTGCCACACGCTGCTTCATCCCTCAGTCCCTGGGGCGAGGCTGGAAAGCCCCCCCACGGCCGCTGCCGATTCGGGGGCTCCAGCAAGCCGCCCTTTCGGCGGGCACCCCCTCCAAGGCTGCCCTGGCTCAATACGAGCCCACCGAGGGATCATATGCCGGACTCCCGGGCTGCAGCTTGCCCCGGCATGTCCGTTCGCTTCGGCAACTGGAAGTCAAGCCAGACTATGCTATTTTTAAACAATGCATATACACATTACTGGAGAAACAATAAATATACTGTAACATTGTGGAGCACAATGCACACTCAGTGCTATTAACTGGGATCAGTCTTGCACTAAGGCTTGAATCAATGCAAAATACTCCTCCAAAACTCAATTTATAAGATGGTCCGATAGAAAATTAGATGCTATGATATACCAAGAAAACAGTGAGTTTGGTTTACTGGTTAAGACACTAGTCTGAAATTGGGGAGTCAATGAGTTATAGTCTTGCCTTAGTCACAAAACCAGCTGCCTGACCTAGGGCCAGTCACTCTCTCTCTCAGTCCTAGGATGGAAAAAATGGCAAATCACTTTGGAAATCTTGCCCAAAAAATGAAAGGAACTTATCCAGGCAATCACCAGGAGTTGACATTGACTCAAAGGCATATTGTAATAATAGCACTAAGAAACTCATTATGAGCAACAACATTTAAATCCCCAAAACACATCTAGAATGACAATTAAAATTATTTCTCTCCTTCCCTCCTCCATCATGTTTGAATCAACTAGGGTATGCAGAAATACCAATATGGAGGAGCCATTCTTAGATTAATCTATGTAAACAACATTATATTTATATACATTCACCTCCCCACCTCCCCAAAACTCTAAAAGCAAATACTTTTCATTTTGGCCTTTTCTTTTCTAATGAAAAGAAACATTTTTTTACAACATCTGGTTGTACAAAGAAAAATCTGTTTTTTTGGTGGGAAGAACTCCAAAGTGTAGAACTGGTTTTACAACATTTTGCATTTTCTTCTTAGTTCATGTATTCCTGGACATTTGGACAAAGCATTTGTTAACAGGAAATATCTAGTTCTTCTTGATTTACTCTTCTTTGATGAATGAGTAGTCCATTACCTTTGTAAAGCTTAGCTTTAATGTGCATCTCTACTGCATGTGATTGTGAATAATGTCACACCTTTTTATTTTAAAATCTGCATTTTTGCTTAATTACTAGGTAAGACTGGATTTATCAAACATTTTTTAAAAGGGGGCCAAATGTTCAGTGTTACTCGTGAACTTTACTTCTAAATATTAAAGCATTCTTATGGATTGCAGAAGGTTTTTCCTTATAAGCACAATGATAACGCACACCTGAGTTTTCAAATGCTACAATTTTTCAGAAGCAAATATGGGAGACTATAGATTTAGTGTCCTCAAAACCCACAGCTATTCAGTCTTGTCAATGTTGAGCTGAAATCTGCTCTTTCCCATCCAGACCCAGAGAAATTACTACTGCTTCAAATTATTCTTTTAAATTTAAAGGGCACTTCCATTCAACTTTCACAAATATTTATTTTGACCTTTGCATTTACTTGCTTCATTTTTTCATAGAATGGCTAACTAAATAGTTATGATGGTATAGTTTGATTTTTATTCTTATAAGAAGTGAAGAACCAACAGTTTGTAAACATGTCAGAAAAGGGTATATTGTAAGTTGTTCATAGTTCCTGAGGGAGAGTGCAATATTGTGTGTGTGTTATGTCAATAATAGCTGGCTACCCAGCTGTTGTCTACTGGCAGAGTTCCATAATCATTTTGATTCAAGGACAGATGTCCATTCCCTTCTTCTCATTTCTCCCTTATTGACAGGTCATGCAACCATGGAGCTTCTGTGTGATGCTCAAGCAACTCTTCTTTATGCAGTCTACCTTGGGAATACTACTGTGATTTGTCTCTCTGCAAGTTTGGGATTAATCTAACAAATGAACTGGGAAATGCTCCTGCTTGATTAACTAAAATGCTGCACCAGTGACTGCAGAGAAAAGGCTGGTAACAAACACAGACAGCTGCCAATAGGACAGGAGAGGAATGGAGACACTGAAGGGTTAAAAGTTTTGCCTGTGACACTGAAATTGAGGCCAGCTGTAGGTCATATTCATGTCCCAGCCACAGGAAAATGAACCTGTGAGACAGAACCTAATTATCTGCTAAACCAAAAGCCAGTCTCAGTTCAATAACTTACAACAGAGCTGGCAGCCAGATATAGGGTTGTCATGACAACATTAAAGTTTTTTTTAAAAAAAATCCCATTGCTGCCGAGAAGAAGGAAGAGAAAAGTCTGTAACCCTAAGTGTGCTGTAACCATTTGAACTTGGACTGCTTTAAGATCCAGGCTCCGCCAATCGAGTTTAATAAGCTCCATCCTTACTAAAATGAACATAATGTGATTATAATTCTCTTAAAGCTAAAATCTAGTTACAACCACTCAACCAAGAATTATTTTGTCGTTGTAGTGATTGTGGAGACTTTCAATCATGTAGGCTTATTAGATGCGAATGCAGACTAAAAACAAGGTCAAGTTACATGTTTGCCTAAAATGACTTCAGGCCAATTAAAGCTTTGGTTTCACTTTGGTTCATGTTTCTAAAATTGAAATTATCTGTAAAGAGTAAAGCTGTTTTGTGGAGAATAATTAGGCAGTAATTCAAACTACCGAATAAATGACATTGGAGTTATCAGTAAGGGGAAAAATGGGTTCTAATTAAGGCCAGATGTAAGAATTATAAATACAATGAACGTACTCAAAGTAGTCATAGATGCTCATGTTTGCTGATAAACAAGCAATTAATTGCTCATTAAACAAGTAAACAGATCAGTGAGTCCTAATAAAGAATATAATACAAAGATCAGTAAACTAAAATTACAAGTTTATCAAAATGCCAATGAAGACCAGTGAAAATAACTGCAGTTCAAGAATCTGTAGTTTCACATCTAAAATTCTAACACAATAATTAATCCTTACATACATTTTTGTGTACTGATAGTATTTGCATTTCAGCTTTCAGAGTGTGATAGTTACTTGTACTGTGTGCTAAAAATTTTATATTTGCAACTTGATTCCAATGATAGTTACATCTGCCTTGATAACATCACTGAATCATTTCACTATGCCTGAATCAATGGCAGCAGTGTGGAAATATCACACATTCAATATCTCACACTGATCACTATTTTTTCTTCTTGAGAAATGAAGATGATTGGAGCAACTGCAGCTGTTTCTTTTTCAATATTACAACTCTGATGAAAAAGATTCAAAGTGTGGGTTCCAGGACTTTGGGATCTCTCTCCCCCTCCCTCCCCCTCCCCCCCTCTCTTTCTTTCCATGCATTTGTGTGTGTGTGTACATATAATGAAAAGAAAAATGAATGGTCTTGTGTCAGTGGGAGGACAGATTAAGAGGAGATATAGAGTGCTGTCTAATAGTGCACAGAGGTCATTTTGCTCTGGGCCCTTTCCAGTCTGACATAGGTGAGAGGATAGATAAAGATCTGTACACAACCTACCAATATACATATTTCATGAAAAACCAAATCAGTTGAATCCAAATTATTGGATTCAATTCATTTCAATTTAACAATTCCTAGTAAATTTTAGCCATAAATTAGGACTAACCTTTACAAATAACATCTTCTAAATCATGTAAATGATAGAATAGGACAGATATGAAATGATTGAATACTCTCGTATGTGTGTGCATGTACTCAACTCCATTCATAAGAGTTAATTTATAAAGTAGAGGACTAGAACTGCTTCCTTTGACAGAAGGAAGAGAACATGACGCTTGAAGATGATTCCCAGTTGTGAAAGATGTTTGTTTTTGAGATCAGTTTATACAATTGAAAAAGCTGTTTGGGTTTTTTTTTTTAATAAGGATTAAGGGAGCTATAATACGATTGTCATAGCACTCTTTTTTAATTTTGAAACATGATGGCATTTTGTATGCTGTGAGAATTTTTTCTTCCCTTCCCCAATCTAAATATTTTGACTTGGATTAAAAACTAGGCTAGTGTGGCAATTTTTATATAGAACGAATCTTGGTTCTATCAACAAAACCTTTGACTTCTCAACCTTAGTAGCAGACTTTCCTGATTCAGGTACTTTCTCAACTATCTCTACATAGTTACCAATGATAAAAATAGATCATCCGCCGCCTTACTATGATATGGTCAAATTTCATGCTTCCTTCAATACTTCACAATTTCATGTCCATAAATCATCTTCTCTCTGTATCTCTATACCGAAAGACAGACAGGAGAATGGCATCACCGAGATTGAGGTTGTTCATTTAAAAGAAACAACATATATCTTAATATAGCTGTTACACCTTGCTGTGTGGTAGCAGGCTGGAAATTATAATCATGAGCACTCATAACTGAATTCTTTTTCTGTTCATAACTTTCTACCAAAATTATTTGCAACATCTGTGATAGAGAAAAGGGATGGCATTTGTTTCATTCTATAATATAGGTTGTAACATTATATTTTACTTTTACTTGGCTTGCTTGATAAAAAAAAACAGCACTGGATTTACTCTACTATAAAACTGGAAGGACTCTGAAATAGCAAACTAAGATATATTTATAAATTATAACCATGGTGAGAAGGAACATTTTGTACTTTTCACAGCTATCATTAAAAGCCATATATAACACTCAGAATACATATATAAGAAAAATAACGTGATTTTTTTTAAAAAAACCTAGATGTTAAGAAGGCCTAAAATTCCTGGTGAAAAGAGAAGTTTTAAATTCATCCCTAAACTGTTTAAAGAAGATGAACTTAATTGCACTGGCAATTTATACCACAGCATTGGCCTTGCTACAGAAAAAGGAGGATTTATGATTAATATTATTAATAATAATATTTTTTCATAATGGAACCTGAAAAAGGTGGTCTGTTGAAGGCTAAGAATGTGGAATTGACTCTAGAGCAATACGTATTGCTGTAGATCATTTGTGCCTAACCCAGGTAAAGCTTTATATATAAAAAATGAGCATCATGAAGTAGGTTTTTAGGGTAAATGGTTACATAACCAAAGTAAAAGTCCTCCCTTGCCAATGTAATCTTATTTTCCAGAATCAGTGCTGAACTCAGCAATTTAACCAAACTATGACCCTATTCCTTAATGGCAGTACAACAGTTATATTATCTAATTCTTAGTCAAAAGTTAGACCTTGAATTTGAAAAACATGTGGTTCACATTCAGTTTTAGCCATTTTTTCCATATCTAGTCCTGCATCATATCACTCTATGTAGTCCTTTGAAATAGCTCCCTTAAACAATTTTGCCATAGTGGCCTCATAAATAAATAAACATTTATTATGACTTTATTATTAGTATTATTTTAAACAATTATCAATGTTCAGATTTTCTTTGCAGTAAAGATCTGTAACATTTTTAGTAATTGTGCCTGGAATTTACTAATAGTTTTTATTCCTGCTGTTTTATTTTGCATCTATTAATACATTTTTCATTATAGAAATTCCCATTCTTGTTCAGTTGTGTCTTTCCTAATGGACATAATTTCTTAATGATTTTATTCAGCTATTTATTTATTAAATTTATGGGCTGCTTAATTCTATCACAATCTTCTTGTTATACAAACAAGAAGAATCCAGAAAGGACAAGCCCATCATTCCAGCAGGATCTGTTTTGCGAGCAAATTCTTTTCTGTCACTAGTCATGATAAAGCTGTGACCAGTGTCTGAGGTTGGAATTTGCTTTCATATACCATTACGAGTCTTTAAGGCTCTCCACAACCATAATGCAAAAGGGCTAATTCCTGTATTGGATGTGGTTTCCAAAGGACAATAGGCTTCACTAAGAAGTGTAAGAACAAGTTTTCTGAAGATATTATTGCCTTGACAAGAAGACATATAACATACTTGTTTTTCAAGATATTACTGGGTAGGCGGAGTTCACTCCGGTGGTGGGATTCAATTTTTTTTTACTACTGGTTCTGTGGGTTTGCCTTGGTGGCGTGGCAGGAGAAGGATACTTTAAAATCTCCATTCTCACCCCACTCCAGGGGAAGGTTATTTCAAAATCTCCATTTCCTCCTGATCAACTGGGACTCGGGAGGCAGAGAATAGACGGGGGTGGGATTAGTCAGAGGTGGTAGTTACCGCTTCTCCGAACTACTCAAAATTTCTGCTACCGGTTCTCCAGAACTGGTCAGAATCTGCTGAATACCACCTCTGGTTCAGTCAGCTAAATTAGTTCTAGTACTAAGGTATTACATATTTTAATTTTGGCATATCCATGCTGAACCAGCTGAAGCTGCCAAATTGTCCTCAATAGCAGTCTCATAGAGAGCCAAATGTGGGATGACAAGGATGTATAATAACCAAAGCTTCCTTTCCAGGAATGATTACAACAGGGCATAAGCTGTAATAGACTGAAAGAATATCCCTGAGAAATAGGAGGAAAAGCCACAATGAAGTCAACTATGGTCAGATAAAGAAACATGACTCTGGCCAAAACTGTAACCTGTCAAGTTCCTCCCTTGTTTTCACAAAGACAAAGGGGAGGAGGTGGGGGGGGAGTAGATTGTAAGATTATGTTACTATAACATTATAATAAAAGTTGCATTAATATGCATGATTTTGGTTTCTGCTCCACCGTAATAAGTTGACAAGTTGGCTATAGCCTTCAGCTTCTGACTCCAAGAGATTACTTAGATTGCAAGCCAGCTGCAGCAAGAAAAGCATTACCCATTCAGAGCTAAGAGCTGTAGACTGTCTCCAGAATTAGTTGGCTTCCAAACCACATTCATTATGTCTTGGTGGGATGAAGCCTAAACTTGTCTTATTCCATCTAGACCCTAACAGCTAAATGCATTAATATGAAATCTGAAATGTATGTTCAATCAGGATTGTCAATAGTTGCCAAATATAACATTTTGAATGCCACCCATTTAAATTATTAGTCAAAGAAATTGACTCCATTCAATAAAGCAGCTACTTATTAGTTCTATTGATAGCACAAATCAAAGAAGGAGTTTCTAGGATATGCAGTGTGTTTATTATTTCACATTACCAAATTCAGTTGTGCAGATAATAGTTGCCAAGTTTGAACCATCTGCTATAGATGAGTCACTGTTTTGCATAAATTGAAGCTTTTATTTTACTATCTATTTAAAAATATGGATTCTATATTTTGTAAAAGTCCTTGCAAAGGACCTTTCTATATCTTTTGCCTTACATCTCCATGCAATTGGATTCACATAATAACATATACAATTAGGTACAGCTCTAGTAGCATAATATGAGTTTAAATAGCAACCTGAAAACAATCCCTTATCCCAAAACAGGGGAAAAAACAAACAAGAATGGATTTGGAATAGTATCTAACGATTTGTGAAATGAAATTGATTTCCATTCCAATCAGGTCTTTTACTCTTCTTGAAAAATGTCAAAGTGTCAGCCTTGGCCATTACCCGCTTGTGATTTATAGTTAAGATAAACCAATAATACTCAGGTGACTGTCTGGAGCTGTGCTATAGTGTCTGTGTCTAAAAAGACTGCAGATGGCAGCCATCTCTTTTCTGAACCAACTTGTATCGCTTATTTAAGATTTGAAAAGCTTTGTTTTTCCCATTGAGAAGAAGATGATAACAAATATAGCTAGTATTGATCTAAATATAGGAAAAGAAACAAGAACCAAAAGGAGACAAGTTGATAGTACTAAAAATGAAAAAAAAAGTCTTTATGGTCAAATGTTTTCTTTAAGATACATAACATTATACTATGCAGTCCTGGAATTCAGAAGTCATAGGAATCATTTCTGTTTTAGTTTATGCCAAAAATAGGTATCAATCATTTACCATCAAGTGCATAACGTAGTTCAGTTAGACAAATAAGGGTATGTGGGCATTTGCAAGCCAATGTGATTGAACCAGGTTGCAAATTAATGGCATTCCACGTCATGTGAAATAAACAATAGTTGGTGGAAAAAAACAACTTAAAATTGCTACCGCAACCTGCACTATTTTTATTGTATAATTATAGCGCATAAATTGTCTTTTATTTTAAAACACAAATAAATAATGTGTTATTTTGGTACAATAGTATTTATGCGATGTTGACTGGAGATATTAACATTCTGATGGTTCAGATCAGGGCTGTCACACTCCGGATATGTCAAGCGCTGTCCACGCTCATGCCTGGTTTTGCAAAGGGAAAAAAAAAATCCTGATATGTCACATGACACCACCGTGACCACTTGAGTTTGACACTCCTGGTTTAGATAATAGAAATCTTTAAAAATAAAAATAAAAGTGTATATGGATATTAATATGTTTTCTAAAATATTAATGTTGATAAACATATGATTGCTTAGATTTTTTTGCTTAGATCTAAAGTTTACAGTGACATAGATAAAATACTATAGAGTATATTAAATTATTTGTTCTATACTAAAGGTTTATATCCTTACTTAATTCTAACACCTCCACTATATTGTTACTTATTCTGGTTTTTGAATATTAAAAAAGGAAAAAAAACCAGTTTCTAACTTCTTCTTTCTTATGGAACTCTACATTTACTAGCATTTGGACCTCCTTAAAAAACCATATTGTAAGTGTTTATATTTGTCATGCTGCATTATCTATTGTATATATGGAATCCATTCTTGATTGAATTTGGTTATAACTTTTTCCTGAATATTTAATTTAGTCATTATAGCATTCTGTACAAGTTCCCAATCAGAAGTCATCAGAACTGTATTTTTTCCCCAGTGCTGGGTGAAATATATTCTTCCTGCCGTGTATCAAACTAAATTATAATATTTCTTATTGGTATTTTCTGCAGGCTATACCTAACTCCCCACCCCCCTCCAAAATTGTGATCTCATTTTAAATTTAATTTCTATCATATCAGTATGTATGTCCTCTGTTCTTCTGCTTCATGACATTTCCAACATTTATTGATGTATGAGATATCTATTTTGGTGATTATTGATTGAGTTGTGTGCCATCTGTAAGACATTTTGTTGTAGCTTGGAACACATTTTATGGAATTTGCTCATAATTTTGCTTATTGCTGTATTGTGACTGTTTCTTTAAAATTTTGCATCCATCTTGTTATAAAGCTTTTTAATTTGTTTATTTTCAGCATTGCATAAAAATAGGAATTTGTATATGCACCGTAAGAGATGGTATTGGGTTTTTATAATTATCATGAATTGTGTCATTTTTAAAATGTTCCTTCTTTATTTTTAAGACTTTATCTTAAAACAATGTATAAATACATCAATGATACACAATTCATACAGTATTGTGGCCTTTATTGAATAATTTTTGCTGGGTCTTTAATCTGTCCATTGATTCTGAGTGGACCATATCTGCATATCTGATTTTTCAGTGTTCTTACTATGCTTATTTTCAACATTAAAAGAATTTGAAGGAGAGGGTAGTGGTGAAATTGTTGGACTTGTGGTTTCATTATACTTTGTCTAGTAATATGTTCTTTTACATGTTATTGCCTTTTGTATTTCTCTACTATAAATATATCTGAAGCCCATTCCAGTATTGATATCCTACTATTTAGAGAAGTTATCATGGTGTTATCAATAACAAGCAACTTGTTTGATGATATTTTAAAATTTTCAAGGGCAAGATGGTCTTTTGAATTTTGTAAAAATTTGACTCTGGGTCCTTTCCCAGTTCATATAAATTTTCAGACAATTTCTTGCCATTCTGGTAAGGTTTTCTCTGAAATGATAATTAGAACCATTTGAAGCAAATAATTTATTTCTTCCTGCAAAAGACTGATTCATGTATTGTCTTGTGATAATTTTTTATTTATGAAATTTATTTAATTTCAAAAATTCTCAAAAACTATGAATTGTTTTCATTAGCTGCCTTTTGTGGTTCAGTAAGAGTTAGTACTACTTCATCTGCATAACATTTGAGCGTAGGTTTCTCTCCATAGATAAACAAATCAATATTTGTATGTATGTATGTATGTATATTGATTCAAAATCTTTCATCCAATATTTCTAGAGCTATAATAAATAATAAGGGACAGAGTGGACATTATTATCCTCTGCCTTTGCTGATTTTAAAATCTTCAGAGAGCGCTCCATTAGCCATAATCTTTACTTTTTGCCATTGATAAAGGCTTCCTACCCAGGTTGGGATCTATTCTCCAGGATTCATTTTGTTTAGTAAAGTTAACAAGAATTACCATTGCAAATTATCAAAAGCTTTTTCTTCAACAAAAATGATTAATACCACTTTTTGTTTCTTATTGTTTATCTTTTCTATTATTTTGATTATGAACACATTGTTGTCCTTAATAATCTATTCTGGGATGTAACCTGATTGATCAGTGTGTATTAAATCTGAATTTTTAAAAATCAGCTAATATTGTTAGAATCATTTTGTAATCTACATTCAGCAGGAAAAATGGTTTATATGCATTTCCTTCTTTGTAAATCAGTGTTAACTTCTTATGCTGATTGTATTAACTTTGTTTCTTTAATCGTAGTTTTAATGCTTTCTCTTCAAGTTCTTTGTAATATTGAGCTATCAACCTAACTGAACCTGACATGTTTCCAAAATAGCTTTGTTTTATTGTTTTTTTATTTCATTTCATGGAGCATTCTAGGTATCCTTAATATTTGCCCTTTAAAAAAAATACTTATTAATTTGATACCATTGAGTCAGTGTTTACCCGCCATTTTTCAGCATTAGACACTACAGTTTTCCTGGCAAAAAGTGATTTGCAATTGGTGGAGAGTGATTGACTGGTCCAAGGTTGCCCAGCTGGCTTGTGCCACAGGCAGGAATAGAACTCACAGATTTCTGATTTATAGTTTGGTGCCTTAACCACTATACTGAACTGGCTCTCAATATTTGCTTACATTGATAATTAAATTCTCTGATAACTGACTTTTCATTATATTTGTTCATAGGAGCTTCACTGATAATGATATTAAAATTATTTTTTAAAATCAGTTCTTTTATTATTTCACTGATAATGATCTTAGAATTATTTTTTAAAATCAGTTCTTTTATTATTTCTGCTGTAGAACTACAGGTA
>JANHFK010008431.1:30998-44798 GCA_036250565.1 Sibynophis collaris | reverse complement strand
ATAGCTTGACTCCTTCTTCTTTGTGGCAGCCCCTGAGATAGTGGAACACTGTTATCATGTCTCCCCTAATCCTTCTTAATGTATCACTCTGCTTCATGAATTGTTACAAATATTCTTCAAGGAGATTTTCCTCAATATGTAAGTATGGTCTGAGGCCCAACTTCACAGGTCACACATCCTATTTAATAAATGGGCCACATTAAAGACCTAGTCTTTACCTAGGTCTGTACTCCTTCAGCAAATGCACTATGCAAATGCAAATGCAGTGGTTTCACTAAACCGTGAAGCAAACATTTATCCACAAATACTCCAGAAAATAGTAGCAGTTTAGCATCTTTATTACCTGCTGTCAAAAAACATCACTGAACTGAACTGACATTTGATCAGAAGACATTTTGGGCTATATAAATAAGATTGGTAGAAAAGAATGATTCTTCTCAGTTTACATTTAACTAATTTTGAAGATTGTAGCAACTTCTTAGTTTAACTGATTTTGAAGATTGTAACAACTTCTTAGTTTGGTTTCACTTTTTAGGCCAATTTTAGTATAATCAAAAAGAATAATCACATTATTCAAAAATGGGAATTTTAGCTAGGGCAAAGAGTAAAGGTGTTGTGATCAATATTTTGATATAACCATTTTACCCAATGGTAAGGTTTATATAAGGCAGCTGTTAAAATAGATTGCGCCTATAGATTACGAAGTTCACTTCAATTGAAAAAGGAGGCATGCCATATTTTCCAAGTCAATTTACTAAAGTTATAGAAAAAAAACTTATGCAGAATATAAAGAGAATGTCTCTGAAGGACAGAAGAAAGATCTGTTATAGAGGCAATGGTCAGATAAATACAGCATAAATCCATTCAAAGAAATAAACTTGAAAAAAAACCTTGATAAGCCCCTCTCTAATTCATCTGAAGATGAAGTGAAGAAAAAGAAATGCACAATTAAGAGCTTCAAGATTCTGTTACTATAGCTCTTCTAATAAAGGTAGTTTTAGATCTACGTGGCATTGGTTTCTTATTTCATAGTGGTCTTGTAGAAGCCAGTGGGAAATATGAAAATATTTGGCTAGAATGGTTGCTTCCTTCTGAAGAAGCTTTCAGTTTCAGGTACCATAGTATGTAATTAAGATAAAACAAAAGATACAGTTTTCTTTTGGTCTCTGCCTACTTGTTAAGTTTGTCACAATATAAGTGCCTACATAGGACAAAAATACATGTTCATTCTGAACTTGGTTCCACAAATTGAAATAATTAAAAAAGAAAGCAGTATGATGTTGGACCTCAGCATTACTGAGAGATATAGTAAAAATATGCCTATTTGCCTGTACATCTGAAGAACAACTACTGTAATGTTTGTCTGTACTAATAATCCTAAATGTTTCAAATAGTCCTTTGGGTAAGCATACAGTATTTAAACTATGATGCATTTGTTATTGTATATACTAAATTATAATAATCCTTTACATACATTTATTTATTTTATTTGTTAGTTAAATTTGTACAGCTACCATCTCACAAAAAAGCACTCTAGGTAATGTGCAACATTGAAAATACACTGATTAGACACAAATATGAACTATGAGTTAATTGCTAGTAAATGATGTAAATTAATTGTTAATTGTTCTTCTATAATTAATTGTTCTACTGTTAAACAGGACAATTAGAATATGTCTGGCAAAAGGAAATATGATGGACACTATAATATGAAAAGGATGGAGATAGTTGAAGTGAAAACTAATATGTCAAGGTTGAAATTTTAATGGGAGTGTAATTGGTAGTAGTAATAACTTTGAGGAACAGGAAGGAGAGCTGCAACCAACACAGTGGTCTTAAAGGACATCTTAGTCTGGGGCAGAAAATTATTTGAAAAAGAAGTATATTCAGATTTGTAAAATCCTGTTGGTATACTCTTAGAATAAAAGCAGTATGAACATTCATATCTTTTGTTCCCTAATCTGTTCTTGAAACAGATAAGAAGTAAAAAAAAAAAGCAAGAAAATTTTTCAGAACATTCTTGCCAAAACCTTTTCTAATAGAAGTTCTGAATATGTGACATCCACATTCTTGTCATCTATATGAAACATATGTTTATGTTTTACTTGAACACACTTCCACTATATTTACCAAAAAAAGTGTGATAAAAATATAATTCAAGACAACTTCAAGTTTCAAAAATAATCTAGTTAATTTTCTGATGATGAAGTGAAACTATTACAATGGCTGTAATAATCTCTTGCTGAGGTGTTGTTGATAAGATTGTACTATCGCAGAGGATTTCCTAGTGTTTATTCCAAGTCCCTGGTACTGTGCTTTGAAATCAGTAATTTGGATGCAATTTGCCTAGTATACACAATCTTCAAATAATTGAATATGGCAGTCTTATAATTATAGATTTTATGTAAATACTTGTGTAGCCACCCACCATAGAACCAAAACATTGAGTGGCGCAAATCCCAATATAAAAACAATATCATATAAACAATTAGAACAAAAAAAGTAAAATAAACAATACAACCCAAGATACATCTTGCAAGTTCAGCTTCAGCTTGTCCCAATGCATGGAGGGAAGTCAGCTTGTCACAGCTCTGTCCTGAAGAAATTGTCATGGAAAACATCTGGTTCATAGATCTACAAGATGGCAACGTATAAGACAAGGCACCTGATGTGTGGCTATTGTATCCAGTTGGATAGGCAACATATTTCCTATAATATATGTAACCCCAATTACTATCTTTGTTTTCTCCTTAGTTCATTTTAAACATGGAATATCCAATTTTTCATTTCCTGTAAAAGGAAATGGAACTTTTCACAAAGTTGAAAGCAATTACTCTTGTTTATGCATTTCAAATAATTGTAAGGCATGAATTTTGTACATGGGAAAATAATAAGCAGGGGGTTAGGCCTAGGCAGGGGGTTGGACTAGAAGACCTCCAAGGTCCCTTCCAACTCTGTTATTCTATTTTATTCTAATAAAGTAGAAAAGGTAGTATAGAGAGATCATTTTGTGACCATATGTAAATGAACAATATCAGTCTCTTCACTGAACAAATTTGTTCATTTGGATAGATTCCACATACTACAAAAGAGTAGATTCCTTTGAAAAAATCTATTGCAGAATAAATGGATACAAATTATGAATAAAACTAATATTTTAAAGTAAAAATATAGTGTAATGACCTGTAACTTAACATTTTTATCCTAAAGAATGCAATAGAAAACAGAATACTAATAAGTTAAATAAATGTTATAGCATAAATTATCTGATTTTCTCTTCAAATTAGTGTTATGGGATTTTCTCCCCTTTTAGGAAAGCCACAGTCAATGAATCAATAATCCTGTTAAACTCATTTTGAATGTTACAAAACCTCAGTAAAGCAAAGTAAAACAAAGCAAAATAAAACAAATTGGTTTAACTCTAAATTAGTTCAGGTCTAAAATTCAGAAAACACTAATTTATTAAACAGAATTCATTACTATATAAAAATAGAAATTAAAAAGAAATTTAATGACAAAAATAAATCAGCAAACTTTTTTTTTACTTTTATACACATCTAAAAATGTATATAAAAGTAATGTTCTTTCTAGACATAGTTCTTCTAGTTACTATGTAGGATTGGTCAGATTCAGAAATCATAGATTCATTCTAAGACAGTCATTCTAAGTAAGTCTCAAATGTATGTGCATATTATATTTTTCTCCTTTGTAAATAGTCTGTTTGGCCTAAGCAGTCATCCAATTATATCAAAAATAGAATAACAAATGAAGTGCATTATGCCTTGTGGACCATAGATGATATAGATGAGAATGCATGTGATCTTCATAATTCTGATTTCTTGAATTACTGCATATTGTCCTATACCTCATTCCTTAACATTACAAAGCAGCAACCACTGTACATGGCAAGAATATTTCATCATCACAGTTCCCCGTGTTTGCAGCTTACTGACTAACTTACAGACCAGCTGGAAGCATCTTATAAGCAACTGCATTTCTCCCCAACCTTCTCACAAGGAGAAGAGTTAAATTTAAATTCAGGGTCATTTTTCTTTCAGATGGATACCAAATTCAGTTCCAAACCACTGAAAAATACATGGTGCTCTTCCGATTGATCATTCAGTGATGAAAAATGCAATTATATGTATTACTTCTTTGCATCTTCATGTATTATAATGGTTAATTATAATTTTCATCACCTAAAACCTTTTGGAGTTTTTACTTTTAGGGCTGAAAGTATCACACTAGCTCCTTGATAAAAAAATATTGTGAGCACACTTTCCCTCTTCGTTGTCTCCTTCAACAGTAGAGAAAAGAATAAGAATTTACTGAATACAGTCACATTGCACTTTTAATAACTTTTTAATACTACATCCAACGGATAAGCAGCAAGAAAGAAAACGAGAAACTTAGGAACTCTCTTGTGAACGAGAGCCAATCATTTAGAACAATATTTGCTTTGTTCTATGGATAAAATAGGTTTTATACATACTTTGCAACAAATTTAAACTCTCATATAGAGACTCATTCTGTTCAATTTATCCTAGAACTGAAATGCTGACAAAACAGAATTCCAAGAATCAGAAGTGATTATGTCCAAGTATTTTCTATGCCAGACATTTTTTAAAAGGCCACTGAACATAGATTTTCAAAGGCCAGTATCAAAAAAACTCAACACTGCTTATTCCTGTAACTTAGTTGATTGGAATAAGCAATTTTGAGGGTTTTTTAAAAAGTTAATTTTAAAGTACGTCATTTTCTATTGTTTAAAATATTTTTATGGTAATGAAATAGTAATTTCTCCAAAAGAATAAACCAAAGATTTACATATTAATGGTCATTTATAGTCCTCTTACATAAAAATAACAAATTCAATGTTAAGAAATCTGGAAAAGAGAAATACTATATTGTAAGGATATTAATATAATGAATCAATGAAATGTTAAATTGTCATTAGATTAGAAAATTTTATTGAGCAAACAAACTTGATTTCTACATGTATTACTAACCGTGCTTATTCAGAATTTGTACCAATGTACTGATTAGAATTATTCCATAATTAAATGTCCTTTTGAGAACAGCAAGCATCATATTGAACTGTACTTTATCATGTTTCAAGACCTTGTGTCATTAAAATGATAAAAATATTGCATATGTAACTTAATATGTATGTAAATGTATACCGTATATATAATGTTTGTGTGTGTGTGTTACACATTACATTACATACTTCTTTTATCCAACTCTTTTTATTTTAAGTGAATGGTGCTGAATAGTAAAAAGGAACTTATGAAAGTTAAATTTCTAAAAAAAGTGCAGCTAGAAATTTTGCAGATTTGTTGTTGCTACAAAAATCTTTGTCTTAATAGCTAGAGTTGTGAAATATATAATACTATATACTATAATTCAATATTTTTGTTCTAAGAATATAATGGGTAGTAGTTTAATGAAGGGAAAGTTCCATCACAATTCTTAACACATTTTGGTGAAATAAGTTTTGTTGACCTCAACATGGCTTCCATAAGATGAACATAGGATGTCTGAGAAATGAATGACACTATATAGTTTAGAAGGATTAATCTTCAGTTTACAACTAGAAGACATTGAACAGGCCAATAGGAACATAGATTTAGATAAGGTCAGAGCATTTCTTTCGGAACATCTGATCAGTTTCTTCCCTCTCCCTTCTTTAATTCCCAGGAACAAAAAATAAACCAGTATTTTTAAAAATTATTATTTAAATGCATGTCTACTAAATATTTAGCAAGATATGTTCCATTCTGGAACTGTGATGTGAGAGTTACCAAAGTGATTTATCAATATGCTATGCTCAAAAAGTTATGATTTTAGGAAAAGCTCCTATTCAAATAATATTACTTCAAACCGTAAGATAGAAACTATTTATCTCTGCCAATATCTTATATTAGTTAAATATCCTTATTCTGCATAAGCAAAAGATCTCTTAATTATTTTTAGTCAGACCAAATATTTTATGTAATTCATATAATGTTTCTGTATGAACCTGAATTATATTGGATCACTAGCCATATAGAATGTTAAAAATATCCAATCATTAATGACTAATTTTTATTTTCATGTTCAAAACCATATATTTATTTATTTTATTTATTTTATTAAATTTCTAGACCGCCCCTCTCCCTTGCAACCACTTTATGCTCTGTATGATTTATTTTGGGGAACATTTTTCTGCTACAGAAAAGTTTCATTGCACTATATTTTTCCACTTAGCAACTTTTTAAAAGAAATCTCCAACTATATCTGCTAATGCATTTATAGTTGATATGAGTTATTAACACAATGAATCTATTAGTTAAACATATTTCTATTCTGGAAATTTCCAGAGTGGTATAAGGTATGTATTACATTTTAAGAAATTGGTTACTGTATTATAATTTGGACTACAGCTATTTTTGAGATCTTCAGTTTGTTTTTTAATGACAACTGAAGGTCTCCCAGATGCTTACTTTTCAACCACTGGATTCAGTTATTGAAAACAGATGGGCATTATTCACATTCACAAATACAAATCTATAGCACATCCATATGCAGTAGAAGATTCAATTGTAATAGATGTGTAAAACAAAATTCCCACCTATAGTACTTAAAAATACAACATATGAATCTATAGTGAATTTTTGAGTGATTTCTTGTTAGCTACCACAAGAACAAATAAAAAATAGTTTGAATGTTCCAAATCATAAAATATGCATCTTGTTAAATGTGTAGATTTTACAGAGATTAAACATACTAATATTAAAAACATATTCAACCATTGTAACATTTTTGTCCCAAGACAGTTCTTCTAAACTTTACTTGAACAATATACAATAAGTAATTACATAACGTTAACAAAATATTTTCTTTAAAACTTAAATTAAGGAGACAAAATTCTAGAAAGGTGTTTACTTACTCTTCATTTAGCTCTAATAAACTGAAAAGTTAAAGAAACCTTCTGTATCTTGATGTGTTTTGAAGCAAAACTTATCACTGTAAACTGACCCAAATGAGATATGCTTATATTGATTTTCCGGGAAACTATATATATAAGTACAAACCTTCTATACCACTAAGCTCAATGAAACCTATTCTGAATGGTGAGCAGCCTGAAAGAAAGTAAAATGATAATTCCAACAATTTTGCATACCATGAAAAAAGAACCTGGAATGAAAAGGAATGTTTCACGTCCATGTATAAAGTCATTTTGACATGCCTACACAACTGGTTATGGCAGCTTTCAGAGTAATTCCTCATCACAAAAAAGAAAGAAAAAATGCTCCAGGTTCTTTTAAAGAAAGCTCTCCGTTGGGAAGTTGATTCTGGCCAAGTGCCAAAATCATGTGCAAAAGGGGCCCTCATTATCAATTCATGACAGCCTTCAACGCTAACAAAAAATGTGACCCAACAGGCTAAAGCAACAACAAAAATTAAAAAGTATGAGACAAAGACAACTTACTTAATATTCCCTTCAGAGCTACGTTAAACTGTAGTCATTCAAACCTTATTAGTCCAGAGCTATTCTGAACTGCATTTCAATTTTTTTACAACTCTGTAAAAGTTGAAGGCATGCTTTGAATCTTTTCCCAAACGCTAGGTCTTTTTAAAAAAAATATTTCTATGCAATAGCTGAACTATTTTCCTCACATTCATACCTAAAAATCTTTTTCTAAGTAGGCATAAGAATATCTAACATGTTGATTTCTATGAAAATTCTAAAGCTAAATAGAATAGCACAACATTTTGCCAGTTTTTAAATAGAACAAATTCTCTGTCGGATTTTAAGGATATATTCATGAGAGCCAGGCAGCTTACTAATTTGCAGTTAGCTGAATTTCACTACACATTCTCAGAAACATAAATTTGATAGTCAGCCTTACCTAGATGTCGTCTTGCTTTTCTGTGGATCAAAAAGTTTCCTGCCTAAGCGCACAGATATTCTTTCACAACCCATAAAGGCCCCTTTTATTAATCCAGGACGGTAACAAACTTCTTTCTGCACCATATTGAGAGCAGGATGCATCAGCTTTCAAGACAGAACGCATTTTAATACACAAATGTTGGCAGATTGCATAATACTGAATTGATCTTCAAGAGGGAAAGGACTTTTGAAAAAAACAAAACAAAAAGGGTAAGAGGGTGCGGTTAGATGTTAGGCTATCCCTGAGAAAAGGCCTAGGCTGCACTAGTACCTAAATGCTAGCAGAAGCTTACTGGGAAAGGAGCCAATGGAATGACTTTGTTTGACCCAGCTGCCAATCTTTTCTGAAGCAGTGCGCCAGACTAAACACTGACACTATTTTAACTCAAATCAGGCTACAGCAGCTGTTTGCTTTCCTGCTCTGAGCTATGCACCATGGCTGTGATGACTCTGCATGGCATTCTATCAGGTTAAAATATGTTCCTTGTTTGGTTTGTCATATAGCAGTCATTAAGTTTAACCACTTCCTCTCTCCTGGTAAATGAAAGTTGATATTATGTGATCACTGAAACTTCCCGTAAAGAAAAAAATTACCATGGAATTCTAGAGATTATGAAAGAATAAAAAGGTTACAAAACTAGTAGCAGCACTAACAATACTAGGACTGCTAAAGGAAACTTCATTCCCTCAAAATATATATTGTCCGATATGTTTAAAATGCTTTAACAAGGCCAGACTAAGTATATTTTATCTACCACTTCCTACTTTTGTAGGAAAATTAAGGCTACCTTCTGACTTAAGTAATATTCATGATTCTTCCTTCAAGACAAAAAGCTTGTGACAATTCTTACTGATGCAACATACTGTCTTTTCTAACTATACTCCATCTTCTGTTGTCAGTCACCAGTTTCAGTAGAAGAATATAGCTGCAGTTCTGTATAGCCTTTCTGCTTCATTCGTGCTGGTAACTTTTAAATCTTCTGCTGCAATATGAGTCTTATGTTTTATGAGTCATATTAAAGAATGTAGAGATATACACCAGGATGCAAATATTCTGCAACTACCACACTCAGATTCTGTGATGTAGAAACTCTTGAACATACTTCATTGTGCTGTTCTTCTAATATTAAGAGGTTTTTCATGCATATGCTTGATGGCTGTTGGTGAAGACATGTACACAGTGGATTATATACTGGATGATACATTGATATTCACAATTACCTGGATTTATCACACTTACAATGGCTTATAAAATTACAAACTGAATATCCCGCTTTGCTACAAACATGTTATCCAGTTTCAAGTACTGAAGATGTAGTAAAGAATATACGTACCTAAATTTAGCTGTTTAGCATAAACTAGGTTCACATAGAATTAAATTTATACTCAATTCCTACTCAGTTTTTATTTATTCATTTCTATTTATTTTTTTAAAATTATATTTCTATTAATCTCACAAGAGAGACATTAATGATTGCTGTGGAACCTTATGAACAGCAAAGCCACCAGGCTATAATGTTAGAAACTTATTTTCAATAGACCCGATTGTTCTAAACTACTTGGCCAGACCAGCGGGTCAGGTTCCAGTACACTTGCAAGCTTGCAAGCCATGGCAAGTACACAACAATTTATAGAGATTTTAGACATGGCATTAAGAGACAGATACTGTTTCAAAGGAAGATAAATCATGAAAGCAGCAACTATAACGGTAATAACTACACATCTAAATGGCTGGAGGCAGGATGTACAGTAATGATCTTCTGAAGATACATTTCACTACAGCAAAATAAAATCTTTGCAGAAGTCAACTCTAGTGGCACAATGGTAAGACAGCCAGTCCTCCAGAAAATCCCTTAACACCTTGAATATGCATAACACTTGACATATTCTTTTGTCTGGAGAAGCTCTACTCTTTTTCTTTTGCCATGAAGCAGAATTTGGCAAGAACTGAAATTTGAGATATGTTTGCTTATTTTGGGATGAAAGACCTATTGAATTTCCAAGTGGCTCTCTCCTGTGGCTGGTTCTGGAAATTACAATTTCTAATATAATAAAATACATGCATTAGACAGTTAATATACACAAAGCAACAATATAAAGCAGATGGCAAACATTGGATTCCCTCCTGAAGGCCTTAATGTGCCTGCTCTTCTAGAAATATGAGAGTAATACAATTTAAAAAAAATATAAGTAACCATAACAAACAGATATAATTTTAATATGGTCTGAATCTGATCATAAGAAACTGAAATAAAACAATTAGACTATTTTTGCTATTGAAAATAATCTGCATAGTCAAAAGCTCTATAAATATGGAGTGTAATAATTATGTTATTTATGGCCTGATTTGAGAATAATTACTAAATGTTTACATGGACAGATCTTGGGTTTTTGTACTTCCCTATATTCTTCTGGTAGAGGTTCTGTGTCATAAATTTCTGAAAATGTTAAAACACAGCCAACACAATCTAAGCATACTTATTAGCTTATGGTTAATAAATGCAAAGCAGTTTGAGCTTGCCAAGAAAGTAACATGATTATTTTTGTTAAGGAAAGGGGCAAACAACTTTATCTCAGCAAGGCACTTTGCCACTTAACCTGTCTTGACCAGCAAGCAGTTACAAAAGCATTAGAAGCAAAGAGTATTCCCTCTCTTAAAAATAGAGGGATTATGATGCTTTATGAAAGTAACTTCCAGGGGGAACTTTACTCATATCCTACAGTAGTTGAAGGAAAAGATCCCTTCAGATCTTGGATCTAAAATCCAGTCCATGATGCTGTTTATCCAGCAATGTATAAATGTAAATCTTTGTGTATCTATGTATGTGTTTGTGTATGTGTATAGATAGATGTAGATGGTGTAAATATAGATGTAGACCTAAATATAGAAATATATACATACAGAGAAAGATGTAGATATAGATATTGAGCTTTTTCAAGTCTTTGGTAAAAGCAATTCATACCAAAAAAAAGGAGCATTGAAGAAATTTTCACAAACAGGCTATTCCAAATATATTTTTCTCATTTATTGAAACAGATCCAACAAAAATTCACATACACTCATAGCCACACATACACATACACACTTATTCAAACATTTTTGCTTTGACACACAAATAATATTTATAAGGGTCAGTCTAAATGTTGTGAAAGATACTAAAAGTTAAAAGAAAAAATAATAATCAAGTATACAGTACATACATGTTTTACCATGCAGTTTCTCCCCCAGGAATAATCAGTGTAACTCACTAGAAAAAAGAGTAGGAAATACTTAGAAAAAAATTAATGAAGAGACAGAAAAAGAAAGAAAACAAAACACATTTAAAATGAGTTTAATATTATTCATGATTGTATCTCTCTGTATCACTTCTTGTATGTTCTCATCTTTTTTTTTTTTTGATGTTTTCTTCAACTGTATTCAATATACATTTCTTGGTCTTTCTCTTTCTGTCTCTTGACCTATTCCTTGTTCCTTTACACATGCACTTTCACACACATATAGATAGTTTTGCAGTTCGGTGTTCCTTAATACTCTCCACATGATCAAACTAACTCAATGCACATCTTTTGTCATTCTCATTTACTTGTACATTCAATGCACATTCATTCAGCATCCATAAATTCTTTATCTGGTTTAATCTGATATATTTCTTAAATATTATATTCACACCGTATTCAACTTGCTTTTATGTTTTTTTCTCAACTTGGTCAATTCTCACTACCATATAAAAATATGGACAAAACAATGTTCTTATGCATCACAATTTTTCTACTTTTGAGAAACATAAAAATATGGACAGAACAATGTTCTTATACATCACAATTTTTCTACTTTTGAGAAACATCCATTCCTCATAGAATACCACACAACATCCACTACTTTTCTAATACTATTTATATGTTTTAATTTTTTTCTATCCATTTCTCCATCTCTAGGAAACATTCTACCAAAATTCACAGTTTAATTTGTGCTTGCTAATTATGTAGAACATTGATATTTTTCTGCATTTTTCCTGCCAAGCACTAGTCTTTGAGAGAAATAATTATCTCACATGTGTTAGAAGTTTATAACATCTGTGAATTACCAGTATGCAAACAACAATATGTTGCCAGCAAGAAAGCCTCAAGAGCAGACATCCTAGCTTTCATGGAAGATCATGTACATGCTTGGATAAAAAACATCTCCGGTTGTTCCAAATGCATACTAGACAAAATGGAACAAAATGGACCAGTACTATCCTTTCAGCTAGCATGGAATAGTTGTGATGTGTGTGTGTGTGTGTGTGTGTGTGTGTATCAAATATCAGCAACTGTCCTCTGACAAGCGTCAAAACTATCATTATTGAATGAAACCCAGAACATCCAGGTCATCAATAGTGATTTTTTGTTCTATGGGTTTGGTGTTTGGCACAGACAGATAATGTTCAGACTGTTCTGTTATGTTCAGGCTGATAGTCAGGCTGTACAGCACAGCAGCTTCTGAAAAGTTGTTCAGTATGAACTATAGAACACTGTCTTTGTGTACTAGGCATCAGCAAAGAAGATTTATTGAATAGTGTCTGGAGAAATTTCATAAAACTGTATTTTCTTAGGCAATGGAGAAGAATGGAACAGAACAGAACAGAAACCTAGGACTGGAAGAGTTCTTGGAAGTCTAGCTTCCTTTGTAGTCCAACTCCCTGCCTAAAGCAAGACACTTTATACCATGCCTGACAAATGGTTATTTTCTTGAAAACCTCTACTTATGGAGCACCCAGGAGGCAAACTGTATCATTAATTAATTGTTCTTACTGTAAGGAATTTTTTCCTTAGTTCCAAGTTCAATCTCTCTCTGATGAGCTTCCATCCATTGCTTCTTGTCGGACTCTCAGGTGCTTTGAAGAATAAGCCAATCCCGTCAAATACAGAAAAACAGCTATCATGCCACCCCTGAACTTTGGATTTGTTGGGTAGTCATGCCTAATTCCCTTAGCTGTTCATCATATGATTTAACCTCTAGACCCCTCATCATTTTTGTTCCTCTTCTCTGCAATCTTTCTAGGGCCCCAGCATCTTTTTTTTTATCTTGATGATCAGAATTGGATGCAGTATTCCATTATGGTTTCTTTAATGGTAAAAGTGATCTATTTCTGATCTCTTTGAAGTTCTGCATTTTTAAAATGTGAAATGGTATTAGAAAATAACTTCATCTGCATTCTGTAGCTGTCCTCGAATGGATCTCCATATTGGAATATATGTATTAGTCTATTTTCTTCTTCTAGGCTGAAACAGAGCATGAAAATAGTTTACATGTTTCAGAAGTAATTATCCTATAAAAAGTGCAAGAGTCATTGATTAACCAAAGATTTAAAATACTTTCTTCCAATCCACAAGCAACTGTGCAATTTATTTCATTTACATCATATGCATTTGGACTTGTAACATTCTTATTATAAAAAATAAACTTTCCTTTGGATATAGAGCTATTGAGATAACAATATATTTCAACGTAATTATGAAATGAGAATAAATGTAATCTGCACTTACTTTGTTTTTATATCAAATTCTATCTACATGCTCATAGTACAAGTTAAAACCAAATCATATTTGGTTAAGTAAAAAGAAAAAGAGGGGTAAGAGTTAGTAAGAAATTGTATCATGCTCAACAACCTGGCACTATGCAATTAATTGTCAATGATATAATACAGATATAAGGAAATATCAGGTGAATATATTTATATATATTTATTCGATTTTTAAACCGCCCTTTTCCTCTGCAGGACTCAGGGCGGTTTCCAGTCAAAGATTAAAAACACATATACAAAATTTAAAAACAAATTAAAAATAAATTAAATTAACATGACTGCCTTAACCCCTTAAAACCC
>JANHFK010008431.1:7205-21076 GCA_036250565.1 Sibynophis collaris | reverse complement strand
CTATTGCTTAGCACATTGTAAGTCGCCCTGAGTCTTTGGAGAAGGGCGGCATATAAATCAAATAAATAAATAAATAATAAACCCACTGTTTCACAGTCCAGTGATCTTAACACTTATTTTTAAAATCATCTGTTTGCTCACCTCAAAAAGGAGCTTTTAAACTCAAAAGTAATTTCCAAATTTGTCATTTACTCAATCAATATATCATTTCAAGTAATCAATGTATTTTCTCATACTATTATTACTTCCCCTCCGTCTTTCTCCTCATTCCTCTTCTTCTTTCTTACTTACTTAACTGAACTTCCACTGATTCTTTATGTAAAAGACTACCAGGAGCCACAAATTCTTATTATTTTTTCAAACTTCCCCTTTGTCCCTATCTGTATTTTAGAATAGTTAGAAGTTTACCATAATTTGGCCCTGTTTGAAGTTATGGACACTTTCAAAAATAGGTAAGAAAGGGTTATGTGTGAAACGTGGACAGTACTCTCTAATAGTCTGCATTAGTTATATACACATTTTAAATGAGAATCCATATTGAGCTAATTGTTTAGCTGTCTGTGAAACAACAGTTATTTGTGAATCCAAATTTGTTATTCTCCAGGGAACAAAGCTAAGAATGCAGACTCCTTTTGTATTCAATAGTTGAAATTTCTGGAAATACAGGTAGTTGTAAGTTATGCACATGAGATTCCAAGCAGTAATTCAGCTGGATCAAGATCAGTCTAAAGACAACATGCAGGTGCGGGATAAATATAATGTAAGGACATAATATTTATCTAAGTAAGTACACAAAAAATACAAATCTGATTTTCTTGAAAGCTTGTTTTGTGACTCTCATAATTTAAACAAATTATAACTGCAAATTAAGTTTGACATTTTAAGATGACTTTAAAATAAAAATATCCTCTGATTAGATATCAAATTTATCTTGAATCAATTTCCATTAAATTGAAGTTCCTGATACCCAGTATCTAATCAATGCCATGGAACTCTTATATACATTATACTTATTTGGGAAATATATTGTCCAAGCTAGGTATTATAGTAAAAATATTTTCATGTTTTTTAATAACTAAAAGAGGATCACAAATTAAGTTAGGATCTAGGATGAAGTGAAGAGATATGTATAAAATTGGTATTAAATTAAAAAGAAAGGTGTATGTCCAGATGTGCACTGAGTTCAATAATTTTTAGTTTTCCTAATAAGGCTTTAATTATAATATATATATATATTAATTTTGTATGTAAAAAGGTTACTAAAGCGAAAGCACATTATTCCATATGGATGAAACCTACATGCAGGCCCAAGAAAACCAGGCAGGGGTGAAATCCAGCAGGTTCTGACAGATTCTGGAGAACCGGTAGCGGAAACTTTGAGTAGTTCGGAGAACTGGCAGATATCACCTCTAGCTGACCCCAGAGTGGGGTGGGAATGGAGATTTTGCAATATCTTTCCCCCAGGAGTTGGGAGGAATTGGGGATTTTGCAGTATCCTTCCCCTGCCACGCCCACCAAGCCACACCACACCCACCAAGCCACACCATGCCCACCAAGCCACGCCCACAGAACTGGTAGTAAAAAAATTTGGATTTCACCACTGCAACCTGGCCAATATTCCTTGTCTTGTACTGAAAGCATTGTAATATGTGGAAAGATTAGGAATGGTTTCATTAGCAATGGGGATCTGTTCTTTTTATTTTATGCCTTTTCTGTTGCATATTAGCTTCTATTCTGTAATATCAGATGACTATCAATACCAAATCCAATTTTGAGTGTGGAAAAATGATCAGAGTAAGCAGCCATTTTTATTATTTTTCTAGTTCTTCTGTTTCTGAATCACAATTTGGTTTTCCCTCAAATTGTGTTTTATATCTTGTTTGAAACATGACATTTTTATGGAACCTACTTTTTAAATATATATATATATCTGTTGTAAAACTTTCCACACTTCTATTTTTCTAGCAGACAACATGGTCCTATGCTTGTCCGATCAGTCAAGCATAGGATTATCAGACAATAAATCATAATGTCTACTTATATTTGCACACAACTGTAGCTGTTATTACAAAATAACAACAAAAGCTAGGAATAAAAGGCATGATCTTTTAATCTTCCCATAGGGCTTCGACCTTCTTATTTGCTCCATGTTAAAAAAAATTATGAGAATAAATAATAATCTTAACCCCTAATGTTTCCATCTTGGTACCCCACAGGCAAAATGAACTTCAGCTCACATAAATTTGAAGCTAAGAGCTAAAGGCAACATATCTGGAAGAGATTAGATTGAGGAGCACTGAAATAACCAATTGCTTTTATAGTCGTAGCTGTGGTTTTTACCCTAACCCCAAAAGATGAGTGTCATTATGGCTGAATTTATTTGATGCTTTACTTTAAGAATTATCCATTAAGTTGTTCACACCTGCATTTAGGAGTTTTTTCTGTAGCTGAATATGTTTGAAAAAGAGAAATAATCTATTGTAATACAAGTTTCATCCAAAAGAGAAATAAGAGAGAGAGAAATTCTGAAGATTTCAAAGAATGACAAGGAAAGTGGAATTATTAGATTTTTCAAGGCACCACCATTAATTTGCTGTTAGTATCATAAAAGAGATGGAATATAAAGCTGAGAAACATTGCAAGTTATTCTGTTACAGTGGTATTTCTCACATGAATTGGTCCACAGAGTCACATCACATGAAATAGAATATTCTTATTACCTGAAATCCTTATTATTTAATAATTTCCTATGATATGTGCTTTTTTTCCTTGCTTCATTATGCATAGCAAAATGATTCAGCAAACTGAGTCAATGACAACCACTTAGATTCTTCCATACTACCTATGTAAATCTGAATATGGTAGTACTTGAGCTGTATGTATGTAAAGGAGCTAGTAACTTTGCAAAGAATCTCTCCTACTATCTTTTAAAACTGGTTGGAAATACTCATTTCACTGATTCCTAGCCCCAGAGGGTTGTGGTTTAGAAAAAGCTGCTTGGCAACTCTTAGTGTACTTCCATATTGCTTTCTGAAACTCAGAGGCACTGCATCTTTCAATAGAGTATTTTAATTGGATTAGAGCCACACAGAACTGCTTATGAAGAAGAGGGCAAAAGAGAAAATTATGACTTGCAAAACTATAGTAGAAAAGGCAAAGCTCTATTTAATTGACATGAGACATGAGCATGCTCAGTAAAAAAATGTTTGTTGAATATGGAGTAACCACTGAATATATAATGGAAAAGGAAACTGAAGTAGGATAATTTCTTTATTTTTATCAGAGAATAGAGTTCTGAAATGCTGTATAGAATAGCAATCAAATTAGAGGAACATTCCAGTCCAGATATTCTGAAAAGTATTCAGACTTTGACAGCTGTCAATTCTAAATATATACAAAGGCTGATAAAGTTTGCATGGATAACAACAAAATGCCAACATATTGTTTGAAAACTGAATATGTCTTCGCATATTATTCAGCTGATTTTTCCAAATAATTAAGCAGAAAGTGTTATGAATGATAGTCTCTCTACACGCCTTGTATGACTTGTATGCATCTCTAAAAGGCAACATTATATGTTTATATAGCAATTATTATAGCAATTGTATTTTGTTTAGTATAACTCATATATTTAACATTTTTGCCTATAATGTTAAGAGCTGGAAACATTGTTAAAAATGTAAACAATTCTGTGAGTAAATCACTATTCTAATGATGCCTGGTATCTTCCATACAATTAAATACAGTCATACAAATGGCCAAGCTACTATGTAATTTCAATTTCTTGTGGTTTATTTATCTGTTTGCATGAAAATAAGAAAGAAATGCTAAGGCAAGAAGGGTCTGGAATAAAAAAATGTTCCTTTAGATAATCATATTGTTCCATTGTTTTAAGGATGTTTGCCAAAAATTAGTTTCAACCATGTTTATTTTCAGCAATGATAAAGTTAAGTATTAATGTATAATATTCATCTAGTGTATTTTAATACTAGAAAAATATCCTTTAAAATATTTTTAAAAATGTTATTCAGAAAATGGATGTGGGGGAAAAATCACTTTTAAAATAGAAGCAAAATCTGGATTTTGTTATAACTTGGTCACATTGAACAATCTAAGGGAAAAAAGCACTCATGTAAAGACTTTTGTTTAAAGATGCATTATTCAAGACTAACAAATTCAAGGCTTCAGCTTGTAGAGGGGACACCATATGAATACCACACTATGTTACTATATTTAATTAAATTTTATTTAATGTTGTTATTTTATTTTCAATTCCACATGTGAATAACCAGAAATATCTTATATCATGCAATATAAAATTAGTTTATTTTGGTTTTCCAGGAATACAGATATAAGCATTAAATAGTAAAGTAAAATAAACAATAATAAAAAGTGTATGAAAAGAGCTCTGTATTAAATAAACATTTTAAAAATCTGCTGTTTGCAATTCTATTGAATTTTCTGATGAAAAGTACTATCTTTCTAAAATGTCTTAAATGATTCCTTTATTAGCATTTATGTTTGCTCTAGATTTTCTCTAAGTTTTTGAAAATGCTGTTTTTTGCCTTCTTCTCTTCCAAGAACCACATTGTAATCAAAAATTCTTTTAAGAAAACATTATTTTAAGCAACTAATCCACAATATTTCATATGACAAAAAGCTCTTAATTATATTTTTAGATATTTTTTTTACTAAATATTAATTACTTGCATATGGATTTTATTTAAAAATCCATATCATAAATCATTATTGTAAAGACTAAACATTGTAATAATATACATTGGTTAAATCATAATCAGACTGAAAAATCCACTAACATTCAATATTAATTTGTATGTTGAGAAGAAGTATTCTTCGGCATAAATATTTCAGTAATGTATACCTATCTTTATAGACTTCAGTAATCAACATTATATTCTTAATTGTGTAATCTTATATGAGGAGATTAATAAAATGATTTCTTAGTTAATATCGTTCTAATATCCTAACAAATATAAAATTCTACAAATGACAAATACAATATTAAGATGCCCATATTGTTAAGGCAGATGCAGTGTTGTCTATACTACATTTAATATAAAATAGTATTCACAATTTCTAAACAGAAGTATAGTTCTCTGTTCATTTAAATTTGTAAAACAAAAATAAATGATGGTATGCTTTCACCAGATGAAGAAAGCATTTTAGTAAGATCAGTGTTAACAGAAATTGTTCTCACATTCTATATACAAGTAAAAATAATGAAATTAAGATTGTGAATGACGATAAGAAACTCTGTAGAAATAAAATAATTAAGATTGGCAGAAAAAGTATTTTTATGCACATCAAGCTTATAATAATAGTTCAGATCAAATGAAAAACAAAATCTTACTAAGCGTTCTCTAAAGCTTTCTTAACAAAGGGACTTGTGGCCCTTTCATGCACAAAGACACACAAACCTTAACCCTTGACCTTTTCTCAGTTGACAAAATAAGAATACTGAAAATGTTACATATCATATAAATGTTCATTTTGTACAAATTCTTTCTCCTCTGTTCTTGGGTTAGGAAAAGGTGCTCTATTCAGAAAGAGTCCAAGACAAGCCTGCTTTTTAACTGTCATGTGACTCTTTTTTTTCCCCCTTAAAACCCATGTGCTCATGTATCATTTTACTCCAAAATATCTATGCGGATTTCAGCTCAACCTGGCTTTGCTCTGAATGCATGACATAGACTGTGTGGGAGCATGAGAACTATCTCTCTTAAAAGCAAGGTCCTCATAGTTGGCCTGTAACCATGGAAGCAGATGTCTCTTTTTTGCTTGTGTTTTTTTTTTCTCCTTTTGCTTACCCCTGCTTACCTCTTTGCAGCCCCGAGCTGCTCCTTATTGTTAAAAGGGGGTTGGCTTGATTTTTCTTCATCATGAACGAACTTGTCTCTTTTTTCAAAGGCTATGATGCTGCAGGTCATTGGTCTAGACTGTTTGGACGGTCCAGAGAATAGCCTTGAAGTAACCCTTGCTCTGTCTGTGCCACACCACCAGCCGAGCAACTGCAGACTGTGGGGGGACATTGGAGATCTGTTTTTGAAAAGAAGTCCGTCTGATTTTGCCATTGTGCCTTTTCACTCATCGATCGAATGAATATCGAACCTTCTGTCGTTGCATGTGTGAAATAGATAGCTTAGCAAGCATATTTGAGCTCAAACCTGTGCAGAGGGCCAAACTGTTATTC
This sequence comes from Sibynophis collaris, assembly GCA_036250565.1. Taxonomy (NCBI): domain Eukaryota; kingdom Metazoa; phylum Chordata; class Lepidosauria; order Squamata; family Sibynophiidae; genus Sibynophis; species Sibynophis collaris. The sequence goes on along the minus strand of JANHFK010008431.1, from coordinate 14,865 downwards.
TGTTCTTCCTAATTTTCATTTTGTGTTCTCCAAGAGGTGCTCTCCATTAGGAATCTCTTTTTAATATATATTACCCAGTTACATACTAATGTTAAATGCCGTCTATACATTCACATTTCCTCCCCCCCCCCAACCCCCGGGCTACATCAACTAGCATCTTTATATTCTAAGATTTGGAAATAGTTGGTGTGTGTGTGTGTGTGTGTGCGTGTGTGTGTTTCTGTGTGTATTTGTGTGTCCAATTCCTTTAAGTTTCATAACTGAGCAAAACACCTGAGTTTTAAAAATAATTTATTGAAGGGAAATATGAGTTCTCATAACCAAACATGTTCTTAAAATCACACCGTGATCTATTGACAATTATTATACTAATTATTATAATAAAGCTTATTAGAGGAAAAATAAAACACATTCTCAGATTTTATGTGGTAAAGTAACTGCTTTCCAGAATATTTTTTTTCTAAATGGGAAAAAAAAAAAACCTCTCACAAATGTTCATACAAAAAACCAAATACGGAACATTCTTATATTATTGTATATCATCCAAATAAACCTCAATATGAAAACAATAGGCAATGTTACTTAACTAAAATATACTTATGGTTTTGATGAAACAAAGCACATGAAAATTATGTGGAAATTGATTAAATCAACCATAATTCAAATGCATTTGCTTTCTTTTTTAAAAGTCCTAAGTAATTAAATGAGATATTCTGAAATTCATTTATACTATTTTGCTTATATTCAAAGTCTATGAACATTTCTGTCACAACTGGCTATCCAAAAAAAAAAAAAAAAAGTTCCCACACTGAAAACTGTGGGGATGTGCTCATTGTAGAGTATTCTTGCCTTTATACTGATCCAATAAAATTCAAATCAAATGGGCTTACATTTTCTTCTGGGGGTCGCTTATCCAGCATTGTCTATATATGGCTTCAGCATCTATATATGTTTTCAGATATCACTGCCTCTGTACTTGGAGACATACCTAGTTTCTCTAATTGCTAAAGGCAAAGGGGAGGTGCACTAACGAATAAAGAAGGTTATTGTGACAGATGAAACATAATTCACAATGAATACTCTTTTCATTCAGACTTAACATGGAAGAGGATTAGTCCAAGCTGAATTTTAGGAGAGAGAAAGTAGACTTCATTCCAATAATACAAGGAAAGGCCAGAAATTGGAAAACTATTGTAAATGCAAACAGGATTTTGCTCAGGATTTTGGATTGTTTCGTACCAGAAGAAATATTAAACTGAGGAAAGTTGAAGATAAATAGCAATAGCAAAATGACATGCGATGTTTTTTTTCTAGACTGGATCATGATGAATGCTTATAGTATGTTTCTTCTTCATTTGACAGAGATTTAATGAATGAGAAATGTTTTTTTCTTCTTCAGTAAATACATTCTTTGGAAGTAGGTATTCCTTTTTATATGTTTGCTAAAATTAACCTTTCTTTATATTTGTTAATCATTCTTTTTTATACTGCATAAGGGGGTTGCATTTAGTGAAAAGTATCACAATAATTATATTACTGTATGCAAATATGCTGGACTTCAAATGTTAATTTGGAGCAATAATTGAAAAAATTTAGTTACTGTTTATAAGAATTTTATTAATTTTTCTTTTTGCATTCTTTGAGACTACTAACAAAGTGAATTAAGAATTATTTGCTGTGCTAATTTTTTTTAAAAAAATGTTGTCCTACATTGTTTTTATTTCTTTCACGGCAAATTTTTTTGAGTAAGAGATGTTCATATTTTAAAATGTGATCATTCTTATTGTTATCCATTGGTAGCTATTTATACAGACTAATGCAAGATATGAGCAACCTGAAAATAAAATATCTAAAAGATATGCATGGAAAAGATGTTGTGTATATTTAATGTTATTATATATTATAAAATAGCTTTAAAATATTTTCAGGAAGTTAACATTATCAAAATATTTCAGATAATTGAGCTCCTATAGTTATTTATCTGAATATCTCATTGAGATTTATAAGTGACTCCTAAAGTTACTTAACTGAAACTCTCACTCAGGTCAACCAGACTGGGTTTTGAGAATGCAAATATAGGTTTGTACAATATCTTTTTAGCATGCTACTTCTATTTTCAGCTGTTTTTTCTAGATTCTATGACCCATAACTTCTAAATAATATGCTGTATATTTCAGCAACATATGAACATTAAACAAGCATGTGAATTAAGATTCCATAAAACAACAGAAGATTGTCCGTTGGATTTCATTTGCATAAAATTTTATACAGATTTTATGCAATTTTATTACAGGAAAAAAAATCAACTCAGAACATTCTTCAGAATAAAGGCTACAACAATATTTCTCCAAATTTATTTAATTAAATATAATCCTTCTTTTATAAAAAAAAAAAAAAGAAATAAGTCAACTGATGAAACATAAGGATTTAGCAGTTAGAATTTAGCATTATGAACAAGAAATATCTTTTCAAAAAAAACCCTCTCCTTTAATTAAATATCTACATTTCTATTTGTTATCTAGAAAAAAACCATAACATTTTTACGTGATAAAACATGTACTTTTGGTTTTTGTTTTAAATGATACTCATTTAGATTTATTTAATCCTTAGGGAATTGTTTTTTTAAACATTTTTTAAACAGAAGCTGTAACTAATCATTTAAAATATGAGGTTTACAATTAAACCTTAAAGAAGAATATTTTGAACACAGCTAAATTTGTACATTTGTTTAAAAAAAGAAAGAATTGAAGTCAGTAATCTTACTAAAGAGTAAGATATAATAATTCTATTTGAATTTCCTTTTTTAAAATTAATCAGTAAAATATTATGTCATTATATTGTAAGCTATTTTTTTTAAAAAGCATTTTATAGAAAATGGAATAAAACTGCAACCTGAAATACTTTCAATACTGCATTGGATATTTTTAGTACTAATTCAGAATATCAAAATGTATAAAAATGAATCCTTCAAACTGTATTTTTTAAATCTAAAACTGCTTGTAGTTTATTTTCCATGACTTTGTGTTAATTATTATATAAATTCTGGCTAGTGCTGAACCATACTGAAGTAAAAATATTTAGATTCTGTGGGGCTGGGAGCCATACGCTGGATCTTTCTTTCTTTTAGATACTATGATTTCATAAGACAAGCTGGAGGGGAGTCAAATCTGCCACATGCTGTGTGAAAAAATGCCACCCTGGTGTGAACAAAGGGTTTAGAATGGAGTCAAGAAGCGTGCAAGCTCAATGTCTAAGCTTTTCCTGTGAATTGTTCTGCCACAACCTGCAGGATATCAAGTGGGCTGGAAAGAATAGGGAGCTCTTGGAAGCTACAGCAGAGAAACACTTGCAATCCAAAGTAGAGAGAGAGCCTCTTTGTTTTGTGCTTCCTTCGGCAAACTGTTTTACCCAAAACAGAAACCAAATTTCAGACAAAAATTTCAATAACAATAAAATGCCAAGATTGGCTAAAGAAACCCTATTATCTGCCTTTGCATCTGGAACTAAATGTTGAAATTTATTAATAATATAAATCATAGCATGGCTCTTTCCAGGGTCGCTCCAAATGGGCTTTATAGTCCAAATATAAAAATAACACAAAATACATCAAAAGGCTCTGAAATCATTTTGTAAGCTGAGACTGAATAAAGCATTCACTATCCCATATTGTTATATTGTGATTCAACTGACAATAAAATTTAGTTTCGATTACTTGACTCAATGAGATCCTTTAATTGCCTAGTTGATTAACTGAAAAGAGTTATTACCATGTTTACATTTATTACTAGAGAGTATTACAGTGCATTATATTTTACCCTGCATGAAAAAAAAGTCTAGCAATAAAATTTCAAAATATGAATAATAATGATCTTATGATTTTCATTTTGTTTATCAAATCAGTTAAATTTGCTTAAAGTATAGCAAAGCAAATTTCAGAATGTATGAAGGTTTCTCACTGAAACCTTACTTCTTGAATGGATTATAAACTTATTGCTAATTACTCTACAGCTCTAATTCATTTGAATTATAGTTTGAAAAATTAACTCTTAAGGCTTTAAGCTTTAATGCTACATCATACTAAAAAAATAAAATAGATTGACTCTGTCCTGCCCTATAATCTCCTATTTCAATTTGTTTTTGTTATTATTTTTAAGTAATAGAAAAGAAGAAGAAAAAGAAAAGGAAAGTATATAATATATTTTCTCACAAAAATATACTATTCATGGCAAATAGACTGAATCAATTTATTCATAGAGCTGATTCAATCTGAGAATATTATTATGAATTCAGTATAGGTTGTGATTAAATGAGACTCAAGAATATTCTACTGAACACAATTATAGTTCAAAAAGGCCTATTCTGCTATGAAACTGTTTTGTTCTGAAACTGAAGCAGAAACAACAAAGCTGTAAGTTAAGACATACAACTAAATTACAAATTTAAGAAGATAATGACATCTTGGCCAGCCTGTTTAAAAATGATCTGACCATTTGATATTATAATCAATCCCTGTACTGAGCAACATTTTAATATCTTTCTGTTACCAGATTTGTATCAATGAATCGATTCGTCAGTCCTACAGGGGCGTATAACTAAAATTATTTAGAATCCCCCCCACCCATTTTATAAGTACAACAATATTGCATTACGTTGGAAGAAATGTATCAACAGCTTTAATTATTCTGAACTCATGTGAGTTAATTTGGTTTCCTTCCTTTGTTCTGTATTATCACTTGTCTTTTAATTTCTTTCTCTTTGCATTAGAACATATGACTTCTTTTTCATCCCAACTAAAATAGGCTAAATTTCCATCTTTCATCTGTCCAATTTTTATAGTACAGTACATCTACATAGAGACATAGATAGCTTTAGATCATGCCTAGTGTTCTGCTTTTTTATTTTTGCTATCTTTATTTGTATCTTATAATGTCATGCTAATTTATTCCTATTTCTTTATTCTCTATCTCTTATGTTTCCTCCATTATCTGTCTTTTTAAAAATTAGGCCACATTTTTCTCTATAACCCATATCCTAAAACATATCCTCTTTTACTATGTTCATCGTCCTTATTTCCTTGTTCTCCTATCTCTTATTTCTTCTTTTTCTTTCTTCAATCATTATTCCTTTCTCTTAAATCTTTATCTCAAAGTCTATGCAATTTAATAACACCATTCCCATCTATTAACATAGTAGAAGATCTTGATAGAAGCTAGCAAAATTGGTACAACTTCATCTGTCCTCTAAAAGGAATAGCAGCAATGGATGACAAATGATTTTGAGATTTTGATAGGTCTTTTTAATTTCTATAAGAAAATAAGGAAAAATGCGTATATGGGATTTTCTTAGAAACTGCTGCTCAGAGTCACCTCAAACTGCAAAATGGGCAACAAATGAATTTAATAATAATAACGTCTGTCTGATTGTGCAACGGTCCATAATGATAGAAATGGTGGGACCATAAAATGGAGAAAGTCATAGAAAATGAAGTAGTTAAAATGTTCTGGGACTATAGAATTCAAACAGATAGGCACCTGCCACATAACACCTGAGACTTAACAACTGTTAATAAGAGAGACAAAAAAATCTGGATAGTAGACAGAAAGGTAGAAGAGAAAAAACTAAAGAAGATAACAAAATACAAAGACCTGCAAGTAGAAATAAAATGACTGTTGCCAAATAAAGTAAAGATAGTACAACTAGTAATAGGCAATCCCAAAACAGATGGAGTACCACTTGTAATAGGCAATCCCAAAACAGATGGAGTACCACTTGAACATTGGCATTGACAAAATGACCATCAGTCAATTACAAAAGGCAGCTTTACTTGGAATAGCTTACATCCTCCAATGATACCTTTAACACTCTGAACATCAACATTTGCCTATTCCAGGTCTTAGGAAAGAACTCCATAGGTGGATAAAGTCTATTTTCAACTGTATTTTAAAAATGTATATATGTATTCATTTAATTCAGAAGGCTGTAATTGTTGCATTTAGAGGTTTTTTTTAAATGTCACTGCCACATCTAACTCTTATTATTCAGATGTTTAATTATTTTCATATCTCTAATGGGGGACATTTTAGACATTTACATAACTGTTATTAAACTTTCCATTAATCTGGAAAGTCTTCATAATATGGCTGCTAAAAGTTATATAGACAATTGAAAATCAAATCTCCTAGAGTAAGTTTAGATAATAAACCATAAATCTTTTTCTGGACTTTCTGTAGCATACAATAAAGCTGCAATTTTCCCCCTGACATTTGTTACTCATATCTCTTTAAAATAGTGAATACATTTGGTTGACCAGAGTCTCCAGCAAAATGTTCAGAAAATATGAGAACTGGTTTTACTGAAAATGTAGGACTAAGGTAGAAGCAGAAAGGACTGGCACCAAAAAATAATTTAAAGATTAGGAGCAACAGAGCCAGATAGGATTAGCTTTGTCTTAGGGTTAACTTTAACCTTAACTTTACATGGTACTGATGAAGACTGTTTGGAATATATACATGTTATGTATGTAAACATGTTATGATGGCATTAAGGAACACAGGGAGCTCCAATTTAGAAACCCATTGAGAGTTTTAAAAATTTCCTGTCCCCTTCTGGTGTTCCCACCAGCATGGTTACTGGATGTAGTTGCACAAATTAAAATGGCACAAATTTAAATTTATCCCAGTGTAAATCATAAATTGATTAATATAAATGTTTTTTCTCTGTTTCTGCTGTGTTTAATTGCCACTGCTTTCCTCGTCCTACTGTTTTTCTTTTGTTCTTTTTTTCCCGAAGAGCTCTTGAGCTGATTTTTTTCCTTTTGCCGAGCTGCTAGCAACAGCATTCAGCAAACCCCAACGGTTTCATTTTGGGCTTTTGGTTTGGAGGAATGGGAGTGGGGAAGAGAATGGGTTATAAATTGCTGTTATATACAAACAGTATAAAGCAAACAAGCAAGCAGAATATATATAATATATATGCTGGTAGGAGGGATGAGAAAACTTGCAGTAAAGGTAGAACTATAATCCACCTACAGGTCCTGTTTCACTAAATGGGTAATTAAAGGATGAAATGTCTTTCATTTATAGCTTGTCAAGATATTCAACTTAATGAGTGATATTAAGGCAATTAACAACATCAGTAAGTTACCAAAGATCAAAATGGTACATTATTAAAAATTAAACTTGTTTTACAAATTTAAATACATTAAATGATATTATTTATATTTTTATGTTATAGATGGGGTTTAATAAATCCTGATATCAAGTAATGATTATTTATTTATTTGTATAGCCCAAAAAAGTTATTGATGCTAGAACAAAATCCAAGCTAATCTACATATATATAAAAGCCAAATACCACTCACTCATCACGAAATCTCCAGAACAGTAAAGCCTACAAACTTGAAATTTAGCACATATGTTCCTCTTGGCTTCTAGGTGCTCTCTAAGAAAGGATTTTTTGAAATGACCATCAGATCATTAGTATTTCATATACAGTATTATATTCACATGCTCTGATACTAAGGAGTTAGACCAGTGATGGTGAACCTATGGCATGGGTGCCACAAGTGGCACGCGGAGCCATATTGGTGGGCACGCGAGTGTTGCTCCAGCTCAGCTGCAGCGCGCATGCACACTCCGCCCAACTGATTTTCAGGCCTTCC
>JANHFK010008430.1:27548-37721 GCA_036250565.1 Sibynophis collaris | reverse complement strand
TCCCTCAGATAACCTGGTCCCAAGCCATGAAGAGCTTTAAAGGTGACAACCAGCACCTTGAATTGCACCCAGAAGCAAATTGGCAGCCAATGCAGTTCCCGCAGGAGAGGTGATACATGTGCACACCGGGGTCTGCACAGAACCGTGCGGGCTGCTGCATTTTGCACCAAGTGGAGCTTCTGGATGCTCTTCAAGGGCAGCCCCATGTAGAGCATGTGAAGACTGGAAGTGACCAAGGCATGAGTGACTGTCAGTAGGGATTGCCAGTCCAGGAAAGGGCGTAACTGGCGCACAACTCGCAGTTGCGCGAAGGCCCTCCTGGCCGCGACTGTCACCTGCTCTTCGAGCAGGAGTCGAGAGTCCAGGAGAACCCCCAGATTATGCACCGGGTCTGTTTGGGGTAGTGCCACCCCATCCAGGACCAAAGATGGCAATTCTCCCTAAGCCAACGAACCCTAAACCCAGAACCACTTGGTCTTGCCAGAGTTTAGTTTCAACCCATTGCTCCCCATCCAACCCCTAACAGCTTCCAGGCACTGCAAGAGGGAGGACACGGCATCAATTAACTCACCAGCTCTTAGTGACCAAGCTGCTTAATAACAAGTTTTCCAGTTCCAATTGTGAGAATAAGTCAAGAACTACTTGTACACAAGCTCTGCCCCATAATTAATGGATGTAGTTTGCCACTGTGTCAACACTGCCTCACAAATCTTATGAAGGATATTGTTATACCATTTTCTAAAGCAATGTCAGGACTAACATTATCAGTCTTGGAAAATAATTTATTCATCATTGCATTTATTTCTCAAAGAGATGAATAAAATAGAAATATAAAATGATCAGTGATAGGAACAGAATTATTATATATGCATTATTTTTTCCTCTATCTTAGGATCATCCAGTTAAATCGCCTATTGTTAGTTTTAGCGGAGAGGCAAAATAATAATAATAATAATCCATAAAAATGAAAGTATTCAATACATAGAAAATTACTGCTGCAGTATTTAGGATCTATCTACAGTAGCTTACTAATAATGTTGTGCATTTAAGTTTTAGTGATGCATTGATATTTGGTTTCAGGATAATCAAAAGAAGCCTTAGCTTGAGATATTTGATATCATAAACCAGCCTTTTCCAATCTGGTCTCCTCTAGTGGTTTTGGGGCCATTTCCCACCCATCTTCTAATCTATTGTGGCTACACCTACAACTTCAGAGGCAGCTGCTTGATTCAGGCCTAGTGTGGTCATGTATGTCACCTTGAATATCTTAAAGCACGAAAATTTCTGCATCATAGAAAATGCTTTCTAGAAAATTCTTTCCTCTTCTCAGTATTCTTATTTGCAGGAATCCACCTATCTTATCAAATGGCCAATGGGGCAGCAGCATATTTGGTTCTCTTCTACAAAAGGGCTAATGCCTTCTTTCGGAATTTATCATGCAGTATTGCATGTAGCAGATGAATGCTTGTGTAACCATCATATCAGAGAGGAAGCATAAGCACCTGGTTTTGACACAGGGAACATGCAGGAACTGAGAGGTAGGGGGCAGATTTTGGAATAACTATTTTAAGCTCATTTATTAAACATTGCAAGGTAGCTATTCCATTTGACAATGGATAAAAAGGGGCTTTGGACGCTCTTCAGGATGGCATTAATTTGCCTCTCTATAGTGTTCATTAGTACAAACTGATTTGCCTCTTGGTTTAAGCAGGATTCTGTCTCACTTAAGGGGGCTTTAGATGGAAGTTGGGTCCACTCCACCAAGCAGATTAAAGGACTGGATGGCAGATGACTGGAGATTTGGAGTCATCCTGTGGTGACAGATGTGAAAGGCAACTAAGAAGAGAGATATTCTGTGAAAAGAAATATTTTCTTCTTTAAAAAGTGACCTACAGAGAAATTATGTGCTGAAAGTCTGAGTGATGGTAATACTGACAACTCCACTGATGGGCTGCTTTTGTGAAGTTGCTTTGAACTTCAGCAAAGCGGTTGCTCGAGGTGATAGGAGGGGTCATCACTCAGTGGGAAAGCTCATGCTTTGCATGCAAAAGGCCTAGAGATAGAACTACAAGTGACTCCTGCCTGAAACCCAGCAGGATTTCTTCTGGGGAGTATAAATAATGACATAGGAAGGCTAGGAATGTGGTATTAACATGAGTCAATTTTTAATCTTATCCATTGCAGGAAATGGTGAGCTCCTCTTCCTCCGTCCAACTATGCAAACTGCTGGGACAAAACATTTGCTTAAGCAACAGGTAGAAAGCACATCGGGGTCTTTGCCTTGGTAGACTTACAATCTGTTGACTGAAATGTGTAGAGCCCAATATAGGGAGGCAAAGAAGGAACAAACAATGTTCTTTGGTGTCAGTGTTGTTAAACATTGCATAATGCACCCTGTGTAGTCAATACATTAATTATTATAAGCACTGTACTTGGTAGTCTTTAATTATTATATAGCAGTGATGGCAAACCTATGGCAGGAGTGCCACAGGTGGCATGTGGAGCCATATCGATGGGCATGCAAGCACTGGTCCAGCTCAGCTGCAGCACACATGCGCATGCTGCACAGCTGATTTTCGGGCCTTTCGGGCCTATCAGAAGTCAGAAAACGGGCGTTTTCTGGCCTCTGGAGGGCCTCCAGGGGGATCAGGAAGGCCGTTTTTGCCCTCTCCAGACTCCTAGAAAGACTCTGGAGGCTCTGGAGGGCGAAAAACAGGCCTACTGGGCCCACCTTGCCATTGCATGCCAGGAGTGGGTGGGTGTGTCACATGCGCATGCGCAGGGATGGGGCGCATTGAATTATGGGTGTGGGCATGCATGCGCGACCCCCCCACCTCCCCCCCTTTTGGCACATGATGGCAAAAAGGTTAGTCATCACTGTTATATAGTTATAAGCACTGTACTTGCTAGTCTTTAATTGGCAATGTTCAGGCACAAAGCTCCTTATATGAACTGAGGTGATATCCACTGAGCTACATGCTGGCCCAAAAAAGCCTGATAAAAAGCCATGAAGAGACAAACTGCACTTATTCAACTGCCACCTTGAAGTTACTTGGTACTTCCAAACTATCTGTTCTTACTCTCTTATCCCACAGAAGTTGAAAGGGAATCACTATTTCTTTTATTTCTGCTGGCCTTGAAATACAGGGAACATGCTGAGATCGTGTTGACACCAACTGATGTCTTCCAACTGACCAACAGGAAGTCAAATAAAACATTATTTCAGTCAGTGCACTGGCCCTGAGATAGTGTGAGTCCTGGAATAAAAAAAATCCTTTCCCCCTACTCAACATAAGAAGGGAGAATCTTCATTTTTGGTAAACTGATGTCTGTATTTGAGTATCTGTTTGCTGAAGAACAGGCACTATTAGCACAAAGGAAACCTTTCTAGTGGTGACTTGAACATTCTTGCTCCTTTTCAATGCTCACTGAAAACCTGATGGTGAAAAATTATGGTGAAAAATCTACAACTGGGAGCTCTTACCACAGACCCCTGGCATCTTATTCCTGGAATTTTTCTCCCCCACTTCTAATTTCAATCTGCTAGGCACTGTCAGCATTCACTAGATTATTTCAACCTAGAACTTGAAGGAAGATGATAAAAGTATTTCTCTCAAGATTATAAGTATATTCAATAGTTGCACCTATATCACTCTAATTCTATTGAGAAAATTGTCAAATCAGCATTAAGAGTGTAAAAGCAGCAGGTATTCTGAAAAAAAACCCAATATGTTTTTGAAGGGTATTCACTGTAGTAAAGGTATTTCAAGACCATGTACAAGGTTTGGGTGATTAGTTTTTCTTAATTTCATTCTCTAACAAACCAGATTACTGTAGTGATAACAAAAAGAAATGATTCCTTTGCTGACTTTTAAGGGATACTCTTAAAAGTGAGGCATTACTGTATAAGTTAAACCAGCCATCTCTCCAAATACATTGACGTGCTGGATAGATATGATTTGGAAGTCATAAAGGTGGCAAAAGCAACTGCCTTTTTAAGGATGGGAATCATTGAAAGTATTTTGTCCAAGGATTCTCCATGAATGTTACAAATCAGTACTAATTGATGCTCCTTTTTGCAATAAATAAATAAGCAATTCACTGCTGTCTTTCATGAATGTTACATAAACTTAACAGGACGAGCATATAAAGGTACAGAACAAAGACTCAATTATTTGGTAAGAACTATACCCTTAACTTGGATGACTGTGTATCCTTTCCCATTCATCCTTACATGTCAAGTATGTCAGTGGGATTCAAATTTTTTAATACTGGTTCTGTGGGCGTGACTTGGTGGGCCTGGCATGGCTTGGTGAGCTTGGCTTGGTGGGTGTGACAGGGGAAAGATACTGTAAAATCTCCATTCCCTCCGCACTTCAGGGAAAAGTTACTTCAAAATCACCATTTCCTCCCGATCAACTGGGACTCGGGAGGCAGAGAATAGATGGGGGCGGTGCCAGTCCGAGGTAGTATTTACCAGTTCTCTGGACTACAAAATACCAGAAGTGGTATTTACCAGTTCTCCAGAACTGGTCAGAACCTGCTGAATACCACCTCTGGAGTATGTATAAAAAAATAGCACATATCCTGCCTAAAAAATACATAAAATCTGTACCACTTCCAGCTATTTGCTATTTTGGGATATTTTATGTATTGTCTTTATTCAACATAAATAATGTAGACTTGGAATTTAAGGATGGCAACAATTTGGTCAGAAACTCAAGTGACTGGCATAGCAGTTGAAAAATACCAAATGTTTTTCTAACACCTTGTTTCCTTTTTCTAAACAGCAACCATTCATTTGAAATTTGCTTCGTCCCCTCCAGATGCTTTGGAACACAGCTCTCATTGAACTAGTTATAGCCTAAAATATGTCCTAAGGCACTAATTTGGAAGAGGTAAGCACAATGAAAAGTCTAATAGCTCTTTTTGATGCCAATGATTTTAAGGACCATGAATGCAGCACTATTAACAAACTATTCTAAGAAAGTTTAGATTTCCACTTAATTTAATAAAAAATGTTACATTTCACTTGATTCCATTCACACTAATTCAAATTTGACAAAAAGAAAATTATTTCTGGATTTTGGCATGACTTTTGAAGGTGGAAATGAATAACATTAAAAATGAGTATACATTATTACATAAAGAAATTTCTTTTCATATGAATACTCTGCTTACCATAAAATGTAGTTCAGCACGTAGTACAGTTCCCTGGAAGAGGTACCCACATTACTAAGAGGTATCTGCAATTTTTATAAAGCCAGACATGTGACTGCTGCATTGCGGAATAAGCCATCACCCTAGCATGCTGCAAACATTTTTGGAGATGTATGCATGCATACATAACAGAAATCAGTAAGTACTTTCTGGATAAGTTCCAATGACCTAACATATCTAAATCTCTTTAAAAACACAGTGAAAGAACTATACAAATGCCTATGTCTCATTTTTAAATCCATATAATTACATATCTCTTATGATAAGCATTTTATTAAAGGGAATGCCAAAGCAGGGATAAGCTGCTAAGGTTATACTACAAGTTACCTTGGGCAAACATTTTTTCCAGATGATGGTAACATAAGGCATTTCCTGTGTTAGCAACTGAGGCATGCTTAACCTTTCTCTGGGCAGGAATTCTCCAGAACCTTTTCTTCAAGTTGCATTTATTTTCAGTTTCAAAGAGCTGAGTGGTGGGGGACAATCTTCCTATTCATTCTACTGCCAGTTCTCCTCTGCAAATCTCAAGCGTTGCACTAGCATTAAAAAATAAATGTGAGTTTTAGGAATACTCTATATGCTGCATAATCTGTGCCTTTAGAATGTCTATATATGGTCCTGCTATTTAATCTCATTGCACAGAGGATACCGTTAAAAAAACATACTCTACCCTTGGGCTGAAAGAAGGGAAGTACATACACTCATCCATTCAATTTGGGATTCTAAGGGAAGTGATGTGCATAATTGTTGCATATAGTTGCACATTTCAGATGGTTTTATTGCAGGGTTTTTTTTATAATAAAAGAAATAAAATTACATGCTGAGAACAAACGTGTGAAATGTAAATGTTGCACCATCTGTCATTATCTACATAATTAAAGTTGTAAAAACTCATATAACATTGCTGCTTGTCATGAATTTTCTGTGTTTTCTATTTCTCATCACCAAAATGTATGGACAAGGTCCAAATATTCTGAAAGAATGCATCGTTTGATTAAAACAGACGTGGCAACATAACTTGATCCTCTTGGATCAGAACCAAGGATTTTTTTTGCAGAAGTTGTCTTGACAACCGCATTACAAGCCAGCTTATTTACAGATGAAATGCAACTCACCACCTATTCAGTGTATACCAAGCTTTTCTACTCAGCGAGTATTCAGTGAAATAACCATCAATTTCCCATCAGCTCAATACGGGGCAACCACTTCAGAAATCAATAGACAATTCTGAAACAGGTCTAATGAATTACATTGGGCAACACTGTCTTCTCAGTGTAAATATAGTCCAATCCATACACAACACAGCCTTACAGGTTTCTCTTTGTGGTAGCTGGAATTCCACCAGAATATACTACCAAAGTTTATCATAAAAACATTGAAATTTAGCAGCACAATTACTTTTGTGATTAATTGTTTTTTCAGCCCATCCCAATCCATAGATTCTGCTTGGTATACAGCAGAGTAATAATAAAACTAATATGGAGAAAAACAAAACAAACAAGAACTGAAATCATCATTAAAAAAGAATCACCTTCTCTACAAAAGAATAGACTGAAAACCCCATTGGGGGAAAAATGTTTGGACTGTTTTCCAGAGTGCCAGAAGTGAAGGAAATAAAGGCTTCCATATCATTTGTGCATTAACATACATTAGATTTAATCCAACTATTTTACTGTAACTCCCTCCAAATTCCAAAATGGAAAAAGGATCAAATAGTACAGCCTTACCACCTTCATAGGTCACTGTTATATCCCTTTCATAAGATGTGAAAAGAAAAGTGATTATTTGTCTGCATAATGGTAGACTACTTTTGCTCTGGGTGTTTCAAGTAGCTTAGGAATTTAGAGTTTGGGAATTCTCACATGAATTGATATGACATTCATTGTACTCATGTATTTGTGGAATGAATTGGAACCTACAGTACACTTACTAACCAAATATTCTGAACCAAGTTCTCAGCTCAAAAATATGTGAAATGCACATCCTGATGAATTTAGAAACCTGTTTAGAAATGCTTATTTAGAAAGAACAAAACATTAGTTCCACTAGTTCCAAAGAACTGTTTCACAATGCAAATGCTATAATCACTGAAAAAATGTGACTTCATCCAAATAGCACAGGAGATAGTTGGCAGACCAAAAAATAATATCTAACACACTAGTTATAGTATGTAATAATTACTTTCCACATCAATACTAACATCATGGAACAATGGATTTATGGACACAGTAAGGCTACGTTTTTGACATTACAATGTAATGCAATCCTAGAATATTGATTATCTAAATTGATTTAGACCTATATAATAAACATTAGAAATAATATTTTATAGGAAGCACCATATAAGCACCTGCTCTACGGAGTGGAGAGTTGGTCTCTGACAGAAAGTCACTTGAAGGGACTAGAAGCATCTGAAATGTGGATTTACAGGCAGCTGTTATATATAAGTTGGGTTGACACATAAGCCGCCCAGGAAAGCATCAAAACCATAAAAAAGCTGAAGTTAGAATATTATGGACATGTGATGTGACACCCAGAAAAATACGGTATACTTCACTTAATCCTCCAAGGAAAGACTGAAGGCAAACGAGGTCCAGGCAGAAGAAGAACATCATGGCTTCAAAATCTAAGAGACTGGTTTGGACAAATTTCAACTTTTTCATACAGATATTGATAAAAATAGGACCAACATGATCACCAATGTCCGATGATGGATATGGCACAAGAAGAGTAAGCTATGCATGAGTAATCCTATATAATGATCTTACACAATATTCCTCAAGATGGGGCCTTGGAGATATGATGGACTACAAAACTCAGAATTTCCCATAGTTTGGCATTTTTTGTCCCAACGCTTCTGAGCATTAAGTTAGGAAGGCTCATCCTACACTGGCTCACGTATGTGCACGCTGACATGCTTCATAAACTTTTACTGAGAAATGGTGAATCACTGATAGATTCTTGGTGATGCATTCATTCTCAACCTATTGAGGCTAAAAGTAAAAATAAGATATTATTAAAATGTATCGGTTATTGTTTTAGAAATGTACATTGTCCATTATTGCTGCAGAATTTCTAATGTTAAAAACACACACAATCCTAAATGGATACTGTTCTACAGTTTGCACATTTTATTCTAGGAAAGATGCAGGATATTTGTTTTCCTCCCTTATTGTCCCCAAGATCTATAAACAACATATAGTTATCTTCAGTACAAAAAAATGAGCTTTTATACATTTATTCAGGCATATGTGGTTAACTAACCTGGAGTAAGAAGCTATAGAAACACCATCAACTTCCCTGAATTAGAAAGTATCTTCAGAATAAAACATAAAAAACAGTAAAATATGGGGGGGGGAAGGGAAAGGGAGGTGTCCCTAGTGTTCTGTGAGCTTGGCTATTTTTCTTGCAGATGTTTCATTACCTAAAATAGATAACATCATCAATGCTAGCTGATCTAAAAAAAGATGAGGATAGCTGACTAACACTGATATTACTTAGTTTGAGTAATGAAATGTCTGTAAGAAAACAACCAAGATCATAGAGCACCAAGGACCCGTCATTTCAACCCTGAGCTACAAATAATCTCTTTTATTAGTAAAATATACCTTATAGGCAACCATCAGTCACTGAGTTACTCATAGGAAGAAGACTATTAAGTAATAGGTGTAGGCAGATTAGTAATATATATGATACAAATGGTTCAAATAATATTAATATTCTAATTAAGGAAGTTCTTGCAAGTAATCATTATTAGGATGAATGCACATTGTCAGGTTGGTCAAATCAAAGGTAGGTCTCAAGAGATAACAATCAGAATCTTGAAAAGATCCAAAAATTATAGAAAAAGTAATGCTCTAAGAGTGACACATATAGCCAATTTCCAATGGTCATGGAGAACACTGAATAAGAAGAAAGATTAATTACCTGGTAGATCACAAAGTATTTCACTAGGTGGGATTAATTTAAAAACTGGCTTGGGAATTACAATGCACTACACAAAATGAAATGTGAAGAAAAAGGAAGAACATACATTAGAGGACTAAGACATATGTCCAACACTAAAGATAGTCTACTACAATACAAAATACTGCAGAGGACTCTTCCAAAACACCCCTAAAGATTTGATTAAAATTTTAATGGTGTAAATGGGCTATAATAAAATAGTGAGCAGCTGCAGCAAATAGTGGATGTATGTTAGCAAAAAGGTTTGGTTAAATTGGAGAATGATAATGAGGATGATGATAATATATGTATGTTTTTATCTGCTCAATAAAGCAGACAATAAAACCGTCAGCTAATTATGGCCGCACCTATGTGGAATCAGTAAAGCAGGATAGGAACATAAAAAGAATCTTGCTGATTTATTGAAATTAGATTCCAAAACATGGAGATATGCACAGCTTGTTTAAGAAACAACACCAACATTGCTAAAGCACAAAAGTTACACTTTGTTATCTAAAATTGTTCAGTGAAAAATGTAAAAGTTAGCATTTCCAACTATAAAACTTTCCTTGATGTTCTGTACTTCAAATATACATGCTGAAAAAGCATTATTATTTTTTTGTAGGTATTGCATGGAGTGTGGAATAAAAATACCCAAGTGCCAGATGTTCTTTCAGAGGGAATAGTTTGTGTAAAGAGAGCTTTTATTTTGGATTATATTTATGCAGATGGAAATGTAACTTCAGTTTATCTGCAAATATGTTTGATTCAGTGGTGCTCAGCTGGTTACAGATGAATTAAAAAATCAACACTTCCCAATTTTATGGGGCTATATTTAACAATAAATATGTATTATCAGTTCTTATTTAATTGTTCTAATATAATATGATTTTAAAGTTAAATACAGTTTTCTACTATGACTACTACAATGTATTATTATTATTATTATTATTATTATTATTATTATTATTATTATTATTATTATTTGATGGGAAACACAGCCTATGG
>JANHFK010008430.1:0-14892 GCA_036250565.1 Sibynophis collaris | reverse complement strand
TGTAAGATTTCCTGTCTAGGCAGGGGGTTGGACTAGAAGACCGCCAAGGTCCCTTCCAACTCTGTTATTATTATTATCAGCTTGTGATAGAATAAAATAAATTTTACAAATCAATATTGAGATGATTTTTTTGATGATTTTTTTTTTTGCTATGTCAGGACCTGAATGCTTAACCACAAGGGGATAAGGTTAACTACACAGAAACAAACGTTATTTTTCCATAAGATTATCTTTTCCGTCTACATATCATCATAATAATAATAATAAATTGCTGCAATAAATAAATCCAAACATTGGTATAGCATTTTCTATACAATGAATACATGCAACTAATCATTAACCTGCAGGCATTAAATAATTTGCTAGATAAGATAACATCTGTCAAAAAATGTTTTCCTAAGCCAATCCAAAAGGGTAATAATTCAAGGATAAATGCTGATCGCGCAAACTATTCTACAAGCATAAATCATAATAAAGTAATTAGCATCCCATGTGCTCTATGAAGTCATATAAGATAAATGAGTTCAATTAAGGATAATCTATTTCAGCATATTGATTGGAAATATTGGGTGTTTTCCAGTTTACAAGGGGAAACAAAGCTATTGCCAATGCTTTATGATCCAACTTCACCTCTGCACTCTGCACCTGAAGCCTCCAGACTTCAACAGCCGATATGGAGGTCACATAGATTTCCTCTCCACTGTTACAATAGGCAGCCCTGGGAACAGCTTGGAATTCTCACTACAGTTATTACCTTGTGGCAAATTCTTTTTATATCGATCCTCTCCATTGCCAAGTAATATGCAAAGCTTGCTTGTAGTAAAGTTATATTACTATATTATCACAGACAATCAATGCATGAAAATACATCCCTAAGAGTTTCTGCTATCTCTTGGCAGTAGATTTTATTCATCACATACCATACTGCCAACATTTCATTGTGTTGGCAACATGTTTCCCAATTTAACTGGGCTAAATTATCACTTATGTAGAACCCTGTGCTATATTGATATTTTTTCTTACAGCAATTAAACTAGAGTATTTAATCTCATTCACAGAATATCTTTTATCTGTTAATTCCTCACTCCTGTCTATTTCACTAAATCTTTCTGAATTAATAAAACATGGGCTAAAAATTGGGGATTTCAAATTCAACCAAGTTTTTCAGAAGTGGCTAAGCTCCTTTATACTTTGTATGGTCTTTCCCACTATTATTAAAAAGTGTACTTTTTAATATATCAAGATAGCATTTAAAAAAAAACAAACCAACCCTGAATTTACGACAATTCTCTTCCAAAGGAAAATTATATGAAAAAATTAATTTTCAGACTTTCAAACTCATCTGCCTGTATTACTACACTCTAAGCAAATATAGGATAAATATAAAGTAACAATAGATTGGGGTTTGTTGTTGCCATCTGTCTGGCTTTAAAAAAAAAAAAACCTTCCCAAACCAGTCTACAACTCTGAGAATCACTGAAGGTATACCAAATAACAACCAAATCCAACCATGCTTAATTTCCAAACCCAGACAAGTTTGGCCAAGTGCTATAGGTCTATTTTAAAACTAAATGATTGTGAAAAAACAAAAAGAAAACCTCATGTTTTCCTTTCACATAAAGCATGTACTGAAACTTTGAAACATTACTTTCTTAATAAATATTATAAGTAGTCCTCAACTTACAAATATTCGTTTAGCAAGAATTCAAAATTACAATGGCACTGAATAAAGTGACTTACAACTGGTCCTCACAGTTTCCACAGCCGCAGCATCTCCATGATCACAATATTAAAATCTGGGCACTTAGTAACCAAAATGTATTTACAATAGTTACAGCATTATGGTATCATGTGATCAGTATTTGCCACGTTCTCAGCTGGCTTCCAACAAGTAAAGTCAATGGGAAAAAACAGATTCACTTAATGACAATGTGAGTCACTTAACTGCAGTGATTCGCTTAACAACACTGTCAAAAAATAAAATAAAATCAAGCATGACTCAGTTAACAACTGCCTTATTTAGCAATGGAAATTCTCTCCCAATTATGGTTGTAAGCTGAGAACTACCTGTATAGCAATATTTTTCCAATTTTTGCAAATTCCCTAACCTTTAAATTCTGGAAAAAAAGTTTAATTTTTACTGTGTTGTACCTCAACTCAATTTAATTTTTAGCCTTATCATTCAAAATTATACCTGTGAGTGCTTTTAAAAATATTTTTATGTACCATCAACCTCTCAAGCATGAAATCCTTTAGGGGGCAGTGTAAACAGCACCACTGCCAACTGCAATTCTTCAATATTTTTTCATGGATTCTTCTATTATTTATTATACTATAGAAAATCTAACAACAATGAAAAGATGAAAGAGCTGCACAGTATTTTCTTACTGTCTTACTCTAACTTGTAAGTTTTAGGAGCAGGCACTCTTTCTGTCTATATAATACAAAACTAAGGTACATATAGTGGTATATTGTAATCTCCCTATTCTCGAATGCGATCTGAAAAAACCTGTTCAATGCTCTTTCTATGAAATTATATATTAAATACCTAAGATAATTCATCCCTTCAATATAGTTTAATGCCAATTGTATTAACCATTGTTTGCCTGTCATTTATCTTTCAAAACTCTTTGTTCCTTATAATTGCTTATGTAGAGGAAAGGAAAGAAGAAAATTTCCAGCAAGAAATTTATCTTTAATTACAGTATTGCACTTTTATATGGAAATTAGCTCAATGTTTAAAGTCTGGTTATATTTAAATAAAACACCTTCTCTCACACAAGCTATACACAAAGGAAATCAAACTAGGCTCTCTTGAATGTCCCAAAAATATCAGATATATGTTTAGTTGGAATATGGAAGCATCCTTTGCTATATCCATGTAAAGTCTAAGGACATTTCCCCCCTCAAATGTCTGCCTGTTCATTTCTGTTTAGTCCTCTATGGCCCAATTCAGTATCTACTGAATTTGTCAGTATCCCCTTGTAGTGCTTGAATGGTGCTTAATCCTATCTCAAAATTAGTGTATTATCACTATATTTAACTGTAGAGTGGCGCAGTGATTCAGATTTAAAGGGGAAGAGTTAATTTGGAATGAATGTGGGCAGCCACATCATCACTTTTGAAACTTTCTGAAGTCAAAACTCACTTATGTGAGTTCTTTGACAAAGTGACAAAATTAGTGGACCAGAGGAACGCTGTCGATATCATTTACTTGGACTTCAGTAAGGCATTTGATAAAGTAGACCATAACCTACTACTAGACAAAGTAGAAAAATGTGGATTAGACAGCATCACCATCAGATGGATCCAGAATTGGCTGACCAACCGCACTCAACGTGTAGTCCTCAATGGAACTGCATCCACATATTTATATTTATATTTATATTTATTTGATTTCTAGACATGGAGGGAAGTATACAGTACCCCAAGGCTCTGTTTTAGGCCCAGTACTCTTCAACATCTTTGAATTTGAATCAGTACACAGTCTTACTGAGTTATATATATACAGTATATTACTTTCTATTCTGTCAAGAGTCTTTGAACAATTTTTAAAGAAAGATATGAGTGAGATGAGGTATTAAGTAACTTTATGGGTTAGCTTTTATCAGGATTTTTCCTGTTCATAACTTTCTTAATTGCTTCACAATTGCTTCTTTTGATGCATTCCTGAACTTATTTTTAAATTTCCAACTTAAAATATTATAACAAAATTGTATAACAATTTCTCTTATTCACTGAGTTATTTGCTCAGATAGCTCTTGAGGGTTTGTTTTTTTTTTGCTATTACCCTTTATTAAAACAGATCAGTTTAATGGACATTGTTTTACTATTCAACTGTAAAATAAAAATAATCCATTGAGCTGAACACCAGAGCCTATAGCTAATATGAACATCTCTGCTGAAAAATTTCTCCATGCCAAATCAAATCATTTGTGTCCTATCTCTTAGTCAGTTAAACATCAAGTTGCAACCAAATAGAACCTTGTTTGAATGCAAGATTTTTTATATATATCAGAAATGCTTATCTTACCAAGCAAAATACATTATTTTTCCTGTGCTGTAGGGAACGGAGCATTATACTGGGCATGAATGAGTGATAATTTACATTTAATAATCCACGTTTTAAATCTGATCCCAATATTTTCTTAAAAGTTTAAAATCTGCCCACATCCCAAAAAAGGGAGACTACTATTGGTCTTATCATAAGAAATATAACACAATTTAAAATCTCTGTTGTTATTTTTATTGGCTTTTTTGTTGCAGTTATTTTTAAACACAGCTTTAGTGTCATATTCAGCCTAGGGATCCTAGCTTTTCCATGGTACATTTCAGCACTCTCTCCTAACTCTTCATCAAGAGACAGAGGCATGAGATGAGAACAAACAGAAACCATTTCCAGAGAGAAATAGCTGTTCCTTGTGCTTTTCCTAAAGTAGGCTCCTCATTTTGTCTGTCATCAGGTTCTTTTCTGTTGTGACAAACTCTTTACTGCTTGCTTAGCTGTGCTGCCACTTTGCAAAGGAAAAAAAAAGACTACTGCCATTTACCAACACTGACTGCAGGATTTTGTGTACATCAAAGCAAAAAAAGCTTACAAGCACAATTTAATGCTTAAACTGGTGATCATGATTATGGTAAGAGTAAAACAAATCCGTCTCAAAGAGAATATTATTACGTTATTAACCTTTCAAATTTTATAGTGTAGATTCTTAGAACTAACTCCCTTCCTTGCTAGAAATATTGATAATTGCAAGATAGTTATGACCTTACTGAACCAAAATAATTAACACTATAAAAACATTTCACTTGGGTTTAACTATGGGTGATTGGTGATCAAGGTGATAGGTATTTACATGCTATTTCAGAATGATCCATTATGGCAAGCTACAATAGAAACCTCCAGAGAATCCCAGACTGTAATATGCTGAGAAATAAAAAAAGGTCTGGAAAAATGCACGGGCAAACCACTTTCTTACGCCTGCAAAGAAAAGTACTTGAATGTATCCATGAGGTTACAAGGAGTCTGACCTGAAGGAGACTCAATAGATTTCTTGCAACGCCCACTGGGCTGCAAGAGAGCTTGCATAAAAAAAAAAATTCCTTGGGATAGTAGAAAAGAATCATAAGATGCATTTCCTCTGGGATGGTAGAAAATACTTTCATGGTAGTCAAAGAAAATAAACATTTGGGATATCAACCAAACTATATAGGAGGATGAGACAAATCAGATCTTTTATTTTCTTTACTGCAAAAATTCATCCTAAATTGTCCAACATATCACATTTAAAGCAAAGAATAATTTAATATTATATTCTAATAAGATAAAAAGCTTTCTTATTATGAGTTAAGAGCCAGGTTACATGGTAAGCTACCTGTGTAACTATATTTATACTGGTTCCGAATACTCCTACTTTTCAACCTGTAATTTACAAATCTAGCTGGAATCCTATTAAGACAAACTATTCAGCTTCAGCACAGTTGCTATTAGAGACACATTTTATTCAAAAATTTGCATTCTCTGAAGCAGCATATACTACCTGGATCTTATTGTCATGGCAATACCTGAATAAAGCATGCCATCTGAGAAAGCTAATAACAAAGTCTCTTTTTAAAATGTATTAAGAATAAACTGATCTTTTACTTATGTCTTATCTTAGGAATAGATGCATGTGCAGGTTGCTAACAGCTGATTCCAGATGGCAGGAAAAGCAAGTAGTAACGTCCACCTTAAGAAGTACATACAAAAGTACCCCCTCCCCCAAGTCTTTATAATAGACAGTAGAGTTCCTTAAGAATTTGTCCAAGGCTCTTTCTTTATACTTAATCTGAAAAGATTTTGACATGTAAGGTACAAAGTACTCATTGCTAACAGTCTTGCTGATATATATATATATATATACTTTGAACTAGCAACACAGTCTTTGGTTTAACACAACAGTTTTTGCTATTCTGACCCTGTTTCTTTCTTTCTTTTTAAAGTAAAATGATCAAGCATTACAGATAGTCTTCAGCTTATTACCATAATTGAGCCTGCTATTTGGGTTTTAAATTGTGACAATCGTTAAGTGGGTCACTATGGAACTGCATCTGATTTTAAGGTCATAAAGTGAAGGTGTCAGTTGTTAAATGGACCCATTGTTTGCTATGAGCATTTTTCACCAGAATCTGGAAGCAAATGTTGGTGTCTGGCAAAAACATGTTAAAACATAGTCGTCTGACTGCAGACCAAATAACAAGGCCCCAAATGCTGTGTCAGGGGCTTCGTTGGAATTTTGAATCAGGATTGTAAGTTGCTTCTTCAGGGTCCGTTGGAACTTTGAATGGTTGGTAAGAAACTGAATCGTAAATCGAGGATTAGTTAATTACAAGAAGACATTTTACCTGGAGAAAATGGATAATGTACCTAGAAGGACTCTGAAAATAGTAATAATGCCAAATCATAAGGTTCTAAGTCAATGCTGAGAGTGAAAACAGAACCCTCAGACAACACAGAAAGAACAATTCAATTCAATTTTTAATATTATTCTTATCTTTGCCAGTGTTTTAGATTATGAAATGAAATGGGAGTTATCATTCCACCTATGACATAGAAAGTATCCTTTGACTACAGATGCTTGTTATTCTTTCTGACTTAGTCAAACCAAACTAATCATAACAGACTTTTTAAAGATTAAAAAAACCCAGAAATTGTGTTTAAAATTCTCTCCTAAAATATTTTAAACTTGTTTCCTTAGTAGTAAAAGTCACAAAGAACTGATACAAGATTAGCATACTAACAGATTCCAGGTATTTACACTGGAGTATAACCCATAAAACTATTTTTTTATGTAGAGTTACTATTATTTCCAGAGTAGTTTCCAGCATGAATTTTCATTGGCATATTTTTGCTATGTAAATTAAGAAAAATATAATATCCCTTCAAATCTCCTTGTGATGATGCTGGTTAGGGATTATGGGAGCTGTACATCATGCCAGTGACTCCTAATGATTGCCTTACAACCTATTTTTTCAAAGGAAGTAATATAATTCTTTAATGAAATTTTTAATGAAAATATCTATTATAAACTTTCTGTGTATGTGTGTGTTGATTTTATATCTTCACTCCCTGTGTGATGGGAGAGGAATCACCATGCAAATAATATTAAGGATTTGTAAACAAATTTTCTCAAGAATGTAAATACTGTATTGACCTATGTGCGCACACATGCATGTGTTGAAAATTCCCCACAGCTGTAATTTGTAGACAAAGGCTTTTGTTTGAAAAGTTTACAAGAAATGCATATGTAAGGCTTACTGTGGCTATGAACTTCTGGTTTAGTTAAACTTCAACATTTGTTTGGGATTTAAAGAAAGCATTTTTTCCCATGAAGTTTATTTCTAGAGTTGCCCTAAAATGCACTAAAAAATAAGCAACCAGGATGATATTCTGAACAAGACAGCCCCACAGAAAAAGAAAGCAATAGTAGCTGCAAGGCTATATCATATGTAACTAAGTTAAAGTTGAAACAAACATTTATGACCCCTAGTTGTGCATTTATTTGCAAAACTGATTGGTTGTACATAAGGGACTTTGTGGCCAAGAAGATACGCAACCTTTAAAAGCTTGTTTTGTAAAAGCAAACAAAATACTAACAGATTCCAGTTATTTACAGTGGAGTATAACCCATAAAACATTTTTTAAATGTAGAGTTAGTATTATTTCCAGAGTAGTTTCCAGCATGAATTTTCATTGGCATATTTTTGCTATGTAAATTAAGAAAAATATAATGTCTTAAACATGTGATGATGCTGGTTAGGGATTATGGGAGCTGTACATCATGACAGTGACTCCTAATGATTGCCTTACAACCTATTTTTTCAAAGGAAGTAACTTATTAAAAGGAGCACATGTTCAGCAACATTACCACACTCTAAAGCTACAAGAGTTGAAAGAATCTCCCCACCTCACAAAAGAAGACTCCCTTTTATACCAGGCAGGTTATAGATCTGAAACGAAGTATGTGCCTACAGATTTTCACCCCAATCAATCAAGCTTATTGTGCTTTACCTAACATTTTTGTTTTGGGGACGGCTATCTAAGTATCAGTCACAGTATTTAGATCAAGCTTTCAAGATTACAAATATGCTCAATAAGCTAAATTGTTAGAGACTTCTATTACAGAAAATGATGCACTTTCTGTCCACATTGCAAAAGATATGATATGAAGCTTGTTGAGAGTAAGCATAATACTGATTGTGTAGTGAAAAATTGCAGCTCACTTTTACTCTAAAGAAATGTTGTTTTTGTTTCCAGTGTGAAATAAAAGAAAGAAAGCAATAAATCTGTTTATTTCCCAAAATCCAAGGCAATGAATTGATTTTCTGTTATTTTTGTAAAAACACTTCTGCCCCATCCTTCTGTTAACATATTATTGATTATGTGATTATTATTACTATAGTTTTTGGTGGTGGGGGTGGCTCAGTGGTT
This sequence comes from Sibynophis collaris, assembly GCA_036250565.1. Lineage (NCBI taxonomy): Eukaryota > Metazoa > Chordata > Lepidosauria > Squamata > Sibynophiidae > Sibynophis > Sibynophis collaris. The sequence continues at coordinate 6,422 of JANHFK010008430.1, read as the reverse complement.
AAGATATAAAAAATGTAAATAAATAAATAAATAAAAAATAAATAAGATGCTGGGCTTGGCGGCTGGAAACCTGCAGCCTAGGTTCAAGGCCCGAGCGCCATGTGCCGAAGTGAGTTTACCTGCCCCAGCTCCCGCCCACCTAGCAGTTCAAAAGCATACAAATTCAAGTGGATAAAGAGGTACCACTTTGGTGGGAAGTTAACAGCGCTCAGTGATGTCATGCCAAACACATGACCGTGGAAATATTTTCAGACAATGCTGGCTCAATGGCCTTGAAATGGAGAGGAGCACCGCTCCCTATAGCTAGCGGTGACTAGCAGAGTAAAATCCACAGGGACTCCTTTACTTTTTTCTTTATTACTATGGTTTACATTATATTGTCATTTTCTTAGAACCATGTGTTCCCAATGAATTACTAATACTACTACTAGGATTGTGCAGTACTTTGGATCAGAGAAGGCATGAATAAATTTTTCCATAGCACCTTAAAGTAGCTGTACCTTTTCACAAAATTGTGCAGCAACCACAAAGCACAACCCCATGGACCTGTAAAAAGATGCAACTTTTGTAACAGGTGCTATATCTGTGTTTTCACCCACTCTGAAATACTATACCTTTTGGACACTGAGTCTGGAGTACAGCAGAGGCCTAACTAATACAATGATCGCAACTCATCTCTTTTTATGTCCTAATTGTAGTGTTGCTGGACTGAGGTTGGGGTGTGCCTTAAATTCACTGTGATATGCTCCTACATGCATATGATTGTGCTATGAATAATATAAAGCTATAAATCAGCAAACTATTTTTTCTTATTCATGAATGCTCTTATTCTGGATTCTAACCAGCTTTGAATAGAAGCCTTTGGAATGTAAATCCTAGGCTCCTTAGAGGAAATGTCCTTAAAGTAATAATACATTTAATAAAAATGGCTTCAAAGAAAAATACAGTTTGGAATTTATTACATCTCCTGCTGAGTTTTACAAGAGAGGGATGAAAATTATGAAATATCATTATGTTTGAAAGGGAAATGGTCTCTTCTTCATTTAGGCTGCAATTCTATACTCAGATACTTGTCAATGAAGCAATTCTTTTAAAATTGGATTCTTTAGTAGAGGTATACCTCGGAGGTATTGCAGGTTTTGTTCCAGATCATCACAATGAACGAAATATTGCAATAAAAACAATCACACAAATTGTTGGGTTTTACAGGAACATAAAAATTATGATTACACTGTATTGTAGTTTACTAAGTGTACAGTAGCATTATGTGAAAACAAAAACAAAGAAGCAACCTTAATGAAAATATACTGTATTGCTAAAAATAAAAAGTGCTAATCACCACCTGAACTTTCAGTGAATCATTATCTTTAGCTACTAGAGAGTCTTGTAAAAAAAAAAGCAGTATTTGTGAAGCTCAATAAAATGAAGAACAGTCGTCCTTGACTTCCAACTATTCGTTTAGTAACCATTCAAAGTTACAAGGGCACTGAAAAAAGTGACTTACGATTGGTCCTTGCATTTATGACCATTGCCGCATCCCCAGGGTCACATGACCAAAATTTGGTAGCTTGGTAACCAGCATATAGGTCATGTGATCACCATTTGTAACCTTCCCAGTTGCTTCCGACAAGCAAAATCAATGGGGAAAGCCAGATTCGCTTAACTACCACATGATTCACTTAATAACTGCAGCGATTCATTTAAGTACAGTGGCAAAAAGGGTCACAAAATGAGACAGAACTCACTTAACACCTGCCTCACTTAGCAAAGGAAATCTTGGGCTCAATTGTGGTCATAAGTTGAAGACTACCTGTATTTTCTTTTCACCCACAAGGGATACTTGTTCAATAATGACTTTACAGTACAATCACCACAGATTAACATGGCTGTCTTCCTATAATGTCTACAACAATGATACAATAATAAATACTTTTCCAATTAACAAACTCTACACATCTGATGAAATGAGCTGCAGCTTATACTTTTTAATAAAAATGTATTTGTTGGGAAACTGGCCACCAGCTTCTGATTGCATGCATTATCCATTATAATCTTTATACTAATTTTTGTTACATTATTATGTAGCCTAATTTTCGACAGGCTATTCCTCCTCTGGCTATATTTCCTTTCTATTAGGTAACATTCTTCTATACATGCTTCACTCATGTGGATGATGAGAACAATTATCTTCTACTGCTTTGAGTTGTACAACTACAGCATTATACCGGTTTCAGTTTATAAACCAAACAATGGTGATGGATGCCTTTTCTTTCGTCATCCAGGATACATTTCCTATTCCATCAGTCAATCCAAAGGTTCAGATTGGATCAGTGGGATAAGAAAAGGAGATAATTGATCTTTCCAAGTGAAAATGGTTGAGGCCGATATAGTGAGCTGCAATAGCATGGCTGAAACTCTCGTTTATGTAAATCTCTTTCCACAGTCTATTCCTGGCCTGTAGCCAGGAGGTCTCTAGGAGCTCTAGTTCCGCAACAGTAATAAATATCAATTTTCCTGATTTGCAAATATAGGTTAGCAAATCACATTGTAGACTACAAGCCCAAATATAGCTTTCCTTTTCCTTATCTGTTCTTTGAGCCTGGAACTTTAAGCTACAAAACTGCCAGGGTATCTGAGAAATACAGCTAACAGCACCTAATCACAGCTGAGAAGGAGGTTGTATCTTTTGGACATCTGCCTAGTTGTAAGCTGAGGTTGACTTCCAAGTGGTTTAAAAAAGATAAATATATAAATGCATGAAAAAAACTATCAGAAAGAGGAGAAGAAATCTAAAGTTAATATTCGCTACAAAATCAGAATTGGATTGAGCCTACAGTGTTTCCCTGAAAATGTTTCCCTGTCTTATATTTTATTGAACCCTGAAATAAGCGATTGGCCTTATTGCCATGCACTCAAAAGCCCAATTGGGCATATTATCAGGGGATGTCTTATTTCTGGGGAAAAATTTGGTTCATTTGTCCCCCAATTTAAACCTTGGCAAAAAACACCAACGTGGCAATCAATCTAACATTACCAGTTCTGCACCCTTGAACATATTGGTACAGTTTCCCCATTGCTTCTTCATCAACTGGTATCAGAGATGTTTATTCCTTTTTCTCTCTCTTGTAGATTCTACCCCCCAAGGTTACATACTTGTATCATGTATCACTTTGTAATCAGACTTATTTATTATTCCAACTTCGTCTCTGTATTCTCATTAGGCTAACATTGATCCACTAGGACCTTTCAACACTACTTTTCAGAACTAGTAAATGAGTAGATCTTATTAATTTTTCAGCAGTATAATAACAAAGTTAGGGTTGCACATATGTCATTCACTAGCCAAGGTGAATAACCTTTGACTGCCATTCCACATTAAACTCAGCAATTCTGCAGATCAGGCATACATTTTGCCTTTCAATTGGCCTGTTGCATTTGGTAATATGAGAACAGATCACTTAGGCAGCGCACTGTGATGAGATAAAACAGCCCAAGCTTTCCAATTGAATCTTGACTCATGGAATTTCAAGATTGTTTTCAACCTGCAAAGATATGGAGGTTTTATACTGCTCAACATGAAGCAAGAAAAATCAGCATTTCCCTGGGGGCATATTGCATGCCCAGTCCTCTTACAATTTTATTCTTAGACTAAGCAATCAAAACATAAACTGATTAGAAGGCTAATTCAATGAACAATATTAGACAAGTTACAGTATACAAATCATCATATTGCAGCAAATATATGGATGAATTTATCTGCTTCAACTAGCAGATTCAAGATGGCAAAATAAATTTACATGCGTACCTTACCATGTTACTATATCATGCTGCATTGTAAATACTGGAGAACAAGATTAAATAACGTTTTGCTGGTGTCTGTTGCTTGAGGAAAGTGGCAGGTATTCTCAGCATGCATGCAATAGTCTTAAGGATTAAAGGGGGCGTCAATTGTCAAATATGTTTTCCCACTCTACAGGTTATAATGGGAGAAAAAATCATTGAGATTATTTTTATCATTAAGTCTAATGACCATTGTGAAGAGAACAATGCTCCTCATTCTTATCTATTGTGTTGTGTGATGAAACTTATGTCTCGCTTGGAAGAACCTCGCTTTATATAGAGAAGCCATATTAGTGTATTGCAGCAAAAGCAACAGAATCTTGTGGCATTTTACAGGCTCACACATTCATTCCGAAATATGCTTTTGAGGAATACCACCCACTTCCTAAGATATATTTATGTTTGGAAACTATCAACACATTTTTTTTTTGTACTACAAGAAAACACTTTTAAAAATCATTGCCCAAGAGACATTATTTTTCTGGTTTAATTTTTTTAATTTGTTATTTTATTTTTGTTTGAATTCTTTTAGCTTCCTAGGTCTTTTCTCCATTCTGCTGCTTAATCCTCATATTGGCCAGTTTATCCATAATTACAGCCCCTATGCCAATTGCAGGTAAAAGGCCTGTGACATTTATCTCTGAAAACTCTGTCTGACATGACATCTGTCATCAAAAGAATGTAATCCTGTGAATAACCCTGAACAGTAAGAACTAAAACTCGGGACTGATTAACTGAATTTTAGCTTAGTTATAACCAAACCGAATGATTAATATTTAGCATCCCTGACCTTCAGTTCTAATAGTAATAACAATGGGTGTAATAAAACAGAGCTGATTGACTATAGATCTGAATCTAATGGAAGATCTCTAAGTGATTTGACATTAGATAAGGAAGAATTTCTGTCTTGTAATTTTTTAACAACAGTAGTAACAAAATGAAATATTTTATAGACAAGAAAACATTTTATAGATAAGCATACATAGTTAACTGATTGTAATGTACTAGAATTTTCTCAAGGGGATTATGAGATAAAATCAGGAGAAGATTTAACAACAGAAAGATATATGTGTAGTGGTTTTCTTATATACAATTACATTAAGGTTTAAAGTGAATAAAAGATTTTATAGTTTTGAACAATGTAAAACTGAGTTTGAAATAGAATTATGAACAAATAATGAACATGTTATTGCTAAAATGCATAAACTTTTGTTAAAATATTATACAGAAGATTTTGGCTGTAATATACAAATGGATTAATGGGAAAATATAAGGTTGAAAGGGTGGAAATTTACATTATGTTCTAGTTTTAAACAAATATTTTATTTTATAAAATGATGTATCATTGCTTTGTGTATTTATATTGGTATTTGTCACCAGAAAAATTGTCTAGAATGTATAAAAGTATTTCAAAGCTACATTAGAAATATAAACATGAAGAGATGTTTATCATATATGGTGGATATATTAAAAAAACATCTGGATACAAATAAACGCACTATTAGAAGATTTTAAGGCCATGCAAAAAAGCCATGGAACTTTTATATATTTCAACTGCAGCAAGATTATTGTGTTGTACACTCAAAAGTGGGAAAATTTGACATAGCTCACTATAAAGGAATGGTTGGTAAAGATGATCAAACTTGCAGAGGTAGCTAAACTTACTTCCTTGATTAGAAAAAAGTCTATCTTTATGGCTGAGTGGAAACTCCTTATAGATTTTTTTGCATAAAAGAAACAAAAAAAATGACATACTTATGAGTTGTGGTTTTGATGAGTAGAAAAAGAAGATAACAGAAAAAATGAGCTTCTTTTGTAATCATAGTAAGAGATAAGTCTATAATAACACTTATATTTGCTGCACAGGAAATTGGAAGCTTCTTTCTATTTCTTTTTATGTTTTCCTTCTGTACTTTTTTCTTTTCTCTATTTCTTTATTCTCTATTAGTTTATTCTAATTTTTATGTTTTCTTTAAAACTTTTAATAAAATTTATTTTAAAAACTTCCGACAGTAGTAATAAAATGATATTTTTCCACAAAATATAAATAATATAAAGAAACTACTGAAATGAAAAAAAGAAAACCTTGGAGTAACCATGGGTAAACCATTTTTGTTGGTTTACCAACAATTTGCTGGTTTACAAATTAATTTCTAGATTAGAGACATCAAGTTGCAGGAAACGGGGAGAACATGCTTAAGGTAAAAGTGGACATAGATGACAGATGGCATACTGGCTAATGAGTGAAAAACTAACCAGCTAGGAATGTTACAGGTGGCATGAGTACCACAAAAATCATTAACCCAATTTATATATTCTCTATCTTATTCAAAATTGTTATGTGAAAGTTTCAAATGAGCAAAAATACCACGTGCAGTTAGTTAAACGGTGGTTATGAATAAACGTATAAGGAATACTTATGGTGATTTATTTATTTATTTATTTATTTATTTTTTATTTGATTTATATCCCGCCCTTCTCCGAAGACTCAGGGCGGCTTACAAGGTGCTAAGCAATAGCCTTCATACTTTTGTATATTTATACAAAGTCAGCTTATTGCCCCCCACAAACTGGGTCCTCAA
>JANHFK010008421.1:28640-40978 GCA_036250565.1 Sibynophis collaris | reverse complement strand
AACATCCCAAGCATTGAAGTTCTTGTTTCCTACGATAGTAATGAAAATGTTAGAATTAAAATTGGTTGGATCTATAATGCAGTTGACTTTTTTTAAAAAAGGTTTTGTTTTGTTTTGGATTTTTCTAGAGAAATGCTAAAGGTATCCCAGTTCCCAAGCAACCCAAGACAGAAAAACACGCCTGTATGAAAGATTGAGCTGTGAAGCAGCAGACACACACTTTTAGCCAGGGTGTCATGTCCCTGTCATTTAATCTTTAGCACTTGAGATGATTTTAATGAAAACCTTTACTAACAGTATTATTAGTAATGTTTTTAAGCTGTAGTTTTTCAAATCCTTTTTTTTTTTTTGTAGCGATTATTGCATTATGCAACTCTTAGAAACAGGGTTTTATTTTGTTTTTTTCATTATTGCTTGCTTTATTTGGAAAGCATTCTCAGCCATTTGGCTTGCTCAATAGTGTGGTAAAATTGCCTCTGTTTCCTTAACAATTGCTTAAAATAACCAAATAATCCAGTTCCTGTCACATGGAAATATTTCTTGAAACCAACCTAAGGATTAAGATATAGCATTTCTCCAAACAGCAATATTTTAATCGGAAGGATTACAGAATATCAATAGTGATATACTAGTAGTTGTGGCTACTAGTTTTACCAAATTAAAATGACGGGGGAAAAAAAATTGAAAGGAGTATAATGATAATGGTGATGGTGATGGAAACCCTGCAGTGTGATAATTGGAAAAAATATGTTGCCTGGGTTTTCAAAAATAAATGAGCTAATAAATGCTGCCAACCGTAAAGGAAAACAGCTATTGTGAAAGCTGATATAGAAATCTCAGACTTCTTAAATATGTCAAGGGAGGGGATCACATCCAGCCCACTTCATCCTTATTTAGCCCCACAGATAGATATGTGGAGCAGGATGGTAGCCGACATGTTAGTTTTCTCTTAGCTAAAACTTTTTATCCACTCTCCCTAGAGACTTCCTGAGCACTTGAGACAGCTATCAGGATGCTACAGGAAACTGAAGGGACTTTAAATCATCTCCACAAAACAGCTTCAGAAAGTAATGGCTTGTTAGATTTTCTAACAGTCGGGCTGGACATGATCCTCAGTCTCATATACTGTAGTTATTGACCTGGTACTAAAGAGGAATATGGCATGCATAAATAATCATTTCTCTGTAACAATAAGGCTTATTAATAAGTGAAATTTGGCTTCCGGTTATGGTGAATGAAACAGATGACTTTGCATACTGCTGCTGTTCAAAGAATAGGGTAGAAACCTGCTGGCCTTCAAATCTTCTGAGATTTCACCACCACCCAGCCAAAACTTTCAGTATTTTTTCTCCTTTATGACATCAGAAAGGGAAATTATGTAAACAGCTATGTAGTACATAGCTACGGACAAAGCAACTCAGAAGAATATGGTGGGTACAACCCTTCTTTCCTTTTATCCAGTTGTGTAAGTCCCCCTTTTACATTGTATACATTTTGTAGTAAATTAATTGATTTAAGAAATACTACAGGTATCAACAATGATAGCTAACCAAGTATCTAATGTGAAACAATTCTACCTGTACAGCATTAGACAGGGCTGGCCCAGGTATTCTAAAAGATAAAGACCAGATAGCCTTTCCCTATATTATGCCCTAGAAAAGGTACATGAACTTCATAATTGTAGGATCTTAGTTCATAACTAACAATTATCTGCTGCATCATAACAGCAGAAACCTGGTCAGGTATAATAAAGTTTCATAATAGTGTGTCCACAATGAGTTCCTCATCATCTGCTCTGCTGCCTTACTCTCTAAAATAGTTAGGCTGAAAGAAGACGAACACAATTAGAATGATAAACAAAATCTGTGTTACTGTGGCCTCTCCTCTCCCTCCTCCCTTTAAAAACAGTACAACTTTGGATAGCATGTCATATACAGGAAAAAAACAGCTTGTTGGTAGTAAGTTGGGAGAGAAAAAACTAGATTCTTTTTTATGATTAGGTCATAAGAAACCCAGGATGTAAACACAATTTATCACTCAGTCTTTTAAAATGTTCAGAACAAAACTAAGCAGGAGGTGCTGAAATTAAGGTTTATCAGGCAACTTCTCATTCTACAGTTGTTTTTAATTAGTTAGAATTACTGTATATCAAGCTTTAATTTCTCTGGGATTTCTATGAATGTACCGGAAAATATTTGCTAGAAAACCATTCCACAAGATTCAGCAATTAAGAATTCATCGCACTATAACAAAACTACCATTTGTTCTGTTTTTTAATTTATATCCTGCATTCTGCTTAATCAAAAGAAGCTAACAAATGTTAAACCCATTTAAATTTCGAAACACTTAAGTTAGTACCATTCAAATTACTTTTAAAAGATGGAAAGTAATACATCTTGGGGGGGGGGGTTACAAAAATAGTCCTCATTTAGCAACCACAATTGGGACTGGCAGTTCTGTTGTTCAGCAAAATAGTTGCTAAATGAAACACCTGTCTTTATCTTAATTCAACTTTCCTTTGCTTTACAGACCTGCAGATTGTAAATGCTAGGATTGGTTATAAAGTTCCTTTTTCCTCACTATTGTAACTGCAAACATGTTGTTAAATGAGGCATTTGCTAAACAAGGACTACCAGTAATTCCTTAGTAGCTTCCATACATTTACACAAATCTGAAGAACAGTTCTATTGTGTTGTTGTTTAGCCCACAGTTTCCTAAAGGCTGAAAAGCAATTTCTTTATTTTTTGCATAAGCCTTTTTGCTTTGACCACTCTCGGTTTCCAGCAAAGTCTGAGATTAAGTTGTTTTCACAGACTCTCCTGCTTATTTAATACTTTACTTTCTCTTTTTTTTTTTGATCTTCCAAGTAGACAAGACATGACAAGATGAATGAATTTTACTTTATTGTAAGGCTACCTTAACAAAATCTTGCAAATCAAAAAGTACAAATCTCCTGCCCTGTCTTTTTAGTGCCTTTAGAATCTGGGTGGAAACTTTCTAAATTTCTTTCTTGACCCATTATTCAGTTGATGACTCCTCCCCCTTTTATCTGATTGTTCCCTAGGCAGCATTTCTGCCCACCCCACCTCTTTCTCCAAAGTCATTCTCATGTTCCATTATAAACAGTTTACTTAGAATAGAAATTGAACTTATGAGCCTGTTAGTCTTGAATTGGTCTTGAACTATCCTTGAGTTTTCTTTTGAAGGGAAGTAAGTTATTAATTGCCACTTAAGAATCAAGAGTTTGATTTAAGGAAAAAGCTGTTTAGGGGTTTTTTGGTGGTGGTGGTGAAGAAATGAAATATGTTTTTTTTACAAACTTGAATCATTTATTCTTATATATTAGACATTTACTCAGGTAGCCTTCCTGAAAACCGGTTTAGATATAGATGTCTACAAATAATTTATTTGTTGCATTTTTGACTAATTGAGAAGAGCATAGTGATTGTAGAATTGATGCCATTTTCTGCTTATTCTAGTATCTCCTATCAGTATTTCAGATGATGTTTAAGCAAGTACAGACATAGGGAATGTAATACGAAATTCACAAAAAATCACATTTTAAAAGGTGAATTTATTTTCTAACAGGGAAGATTATTTAAGACAAGGTTTTACACAAAATGTAGGCTAACCTATCCATTTTTGCAGAATCTTTTCATTAAAAAGTAGTAGTGCAACAACATTAAAAACAGACTAAAATAGTAATTTATAATAATGTCTGCAACTTTCGATTGCTTGGAGAAGTATCACAGAGCCTTTCATTATTTCCATATAACCAGAGGATAACCGCTCCCTTGCAGATTCAAAAGAGCCAACCCTTCTTACTAGTTAAATTCTTTCAAAATGTGGCACCTGGCTAAGCACTTTGAAAACTCTGGAGCTGAAGGCACATGTGGATGTAGAGTTCTGAAAGAAGGCTTCAGCCCTACCCACTGATCTTGCTGGTGCACATTTGGACAGTTGGCTAAACTGTGCATCTAAATATCTGCCAACATGACTCCCAGCAATGCCCTGATTGGCATTGGATCTCCTGCCAGCTGATGGTGTGTAGAAAAGAATAGGCAGCAGCATAGCCATGTGGTTTAACCACAGATTTTATCATGCACATCGCAAGATGATGTCAGCGTTCAAAGTAAGGCAGCCATAGAAAGCAGCTGGATTCCTCAAAGAAAAATGTATTGTATAAATCACATTGGCACAACTGGTGAAAGCCGACTCTGAAAGTTCCCGTAACCACCTAATTAAAAAGTACAGTTTCCCTACTCCCCCGAGTCACTGGTCACACTGCCCAATCAAAGTGCTGGCCAGTTGCTTGGTAACTTCACTCCTCCTCTGGCCAGCCACCTGTGAGAATGTCCTTGGTTCCCACAAGAAAACCTTTTATTCTGGTTACGAAATCCCATCTAGCTATTTTCCCCCTTCCCCAACCCTTCTTCTGCTTTGTGGCAACCCTAAAGCCTCAAAGATAGCCTCAGCCAGGTTCACTTCGGAGTTGACAGATGTAGGAGGAGAGCAGGTAGAGCCGGTGTGTGTGTGTAATTAAATGCATTGAAGAAATCTAGGTCAGTATGAGATGAGCAAATATCTTGCATGCTTCACCGAATATTTATATCACAGCATTCTGTTATACAAAGAAATGTAATTAAATGCCACAAGAAATCTAAGTTATTAATTGTCACTTAAGGATCAAGAGTTTGATTCTCAGCTCCCCCACAATTCCATTGACCCTTATCTATCACCAATTTAATGCTGAACTTTAATTGACTTATGTATATGCTGGCTGGAATGTATCTTCAACCTCATAAGTAGTCCTGATTCTTTACGCCTGACACGGCAGAACAGGAGCTATACAAAGAAGGTGGGGATTGGTAAATGTTGGTATTGTTTTCTAATAGCTCAAGGATCATTGGTAGTACATTCATTGACCTTATATTTGTAAGCTCTTTATATTTATACATTTGAATGATTTTGTGCCATCAAGTCAGTGTCAACCCTTAGCTACCACGTAGATAGATTTTCTCCAGAATTGTCCCCAATTGGTTGAAATGAATCGATGTTATGTTGCTAGATGATCTCTCCCAAGAAAAAGACTTCATCAAGAATTCCTTATGAGCCATGGTTTACATACATACATTTACATAAGGGAACAGTCTCAAGGAAGCCTCTGACTTTCAGGATCGACCATCCCCCAGGAGGTCTCTCACTTTCAGGAACTGCTTTATTACTTCAACTAGGCTTTCTTTTTGTCCTCTGATAACTGCTGCTTATATGTTGTGCTAGGAACAATGTTAACATGTTTATTGTTTGCAGGTTTAGTATATTTATGTATTAGGTTAATCTGACAGCAGTGATGAAATCTATTTTTTTTTACTACCGGTTCTGTGGGCGTGGCTTGGTGGGCATGGCTTGGTGGGCATGGCAGGGGAAGGATATTGCAAAATCTCCAAAATACCAGAAGTGGTATTTGCTGATTCTCCAAACTATTCAAAATTTCCACTATCGGTTCTCCGAACTGCTCAAAATTTCCGCTACCAGTTCTCCAGAACCTGCAGGATTTCAGCCTTGTCTGACAGGCGTTCTTTTAAATTGTATTCTGCATTTTATATGAGTTTCTGTAACTATGATTTTAAATTCTAAGAAACTTAAGTAAGAATACTTTTTTAACTTCCTTATACTTAATCCTCTTATTTTTTAGAAGTGTTGTCTTTTCTCTTTAAATATAATGGCTTGAACTTTCTGGGCAAGTTTCCATTGCTATTTAAATTGAACTTGTAAATACATGTGAATTGCCAGCTGGCTCAGTAAAACATACATCTCATATTAATTTCTGAATAATTCCTGTTGTTTGGAATTATATCCACATAGTTATCTATCAAATACTAAATCCTTTGAATAACCAGTCAAAGGCAGGCGCTTACTTTATCTTTCTTTTTTCTGAACTTACATAAATCTAATTGATGACGTAAGGCAAGTTGATATTTCCCATTATTACAACACTTTCCATGTAAATTTCTTCATTCCAAGATGACTTGTCAAGTTTTGGTAAAAGGCACAGGCTATAGTTCTGGTGTTAATATATTTTTTGGCACTGCTATTTCCTCCCACTGTGGGTTCTGTGACGTAGTATATTAATGTGGTTTCTATCTTATTAGATTCTATGTCCTCCGTAGGGCTCTGCTTCCTCTTCAAAATCTGCCCCTAGCCTTTCTATAGATTTTATTTTGAAGAGTAACTACAACTTTTTCTTTCTGAGCAATGTGTTCTAGAGAACATCTCTATACCAAATATGCATGTGCATACGTAGGATGATATTGCGTAACTTTAATTTCCAATCCCAGCACAGAATTTTTAATACACTTTTTCTTCCATCAACACAAATGGAATAAAACAGCTTGTATCCAGTTTTGTAAACTATTCATCACTGAAGCTTACTAGAAACTGGATCATTATGACAGTGAATCAGCCACCACTAAGAAGACATATTTGTTGCCTCAAAGTCACTTGGGTTGTAGTTACACTGCTGAATATATGAGAAAGATCAAACTAACTATTGGCCTTCTGCCAACAGCATGAAAGCTTCTTCCAAAACAAATTAGTCTACAGTGTGTCTGGGCGGAAGAACTATATTTCACAATCATGGTGCTTAGCACCACCAGGAGAAATGATCCAACTCCAGTCCCAAGGTCAGTATGAGATGAGCAAATATCTTGCATGCTTCACCGAATATTTATATCACAGCATTCTGTTATACAAAGATTCTGTAGGATTTTGAACTTTGGGAAAGAATATTTTAGATTATATTCTAAGGATGCAGTGATAGCATAAACATCTTGCTTTCCTCTCACAATTACTGGCACAATATAGGTGAGCTCTTACTCTGTGTGACTTGTGTGGAGCAGAAAAATGAATGCTAGGAAATTTTGAGAGATGCAAAATAGGCTCCCCGACCTTTCTCCAGGCACTGAGGAGTAATAAACAGTTATTGCCACAGTGGAATTGAAAAATTAGAAATGAAAACATAGTGAGGCTATATTTCTGACCTAGGTCTGCAAGTGGTGAGAAGAGATAGAACCACCAATAACTTGTTATGCATTTAGCTGAAAGGATAAAAACAGGTAAATAAAATATGGAGACTTGAAATTTTAGACTGCCAGGCTAAAGTGGGTTCTTTTCCTTACGGAAAGTACAGTACTTGATCAATGACAAAACATACACCAAACATCCTTGGTGTTCCCTAAGCTTAGTTACTTGCTTGCAGGGGTTTAATTACCCAATTAGATAACATCAATGCTAGTGAGTGTGAGGTTTATTCTCTGTTTATACAGAGTAATTTGCAGTGGTGGGATTCAAAAATTTTCACTAGCGGTTTTGTGGGTGTGGCTTGGTGGGCATGGCATGGCTTGGTGGGCGTGGCAGAGGAAGGATACTGTAAAATCTCCATTCCCACCCCATTCCAGGGAAAGGTTACTGCAAAATCCCCATTTCCTCCCGATCAGCTGGGACTCGGGAGGCAGAGAATAGATAGGGGCAGGGCCAGTCAGAGCTGGTATTTACCAGTTCGCCAAACTACTCAAAATTTCCGCTACCGGTTCTCCAGAACTCAGAACCTGCTGAATACCACCTCTGAACTCAGAATCTGACTATTTCAAACATAAAAACACAATACTCTTTATCAGTGTTGGTATGGCTACTTCATGTGTGAGAACTAGGGCAATTACATTCATTTTCAGTATTACTCCTGACTTATGTTTGTGTATCCTGCTTGCACCCTGATAATATAACTCTTCCTGTCCTGATAATAGTAGAACACAATTTCAAATATAAGCATCAATAACTATTGTATTTTGTTTTTGAATAACATCACATTCACAGAACATAGCCACTGATTCATTCACTCACTCACTCACTCACTCGTTCTTTTGTTTTTCTAATTGTATTGTGCAGCACAATTTTTACAACTTTCACAACTTCCTCCATCTCTATGCAAGGATAGATCTTTTATAGTGATATTATCATTCTTTTATCCCAATCTTCATATAAGGTACAAATGTTAAATTGAATTCTGTTGCATTGATGCAACAGCTGGGAAGTTTGAGGAACCTCTATGTTTTTACCTACTTCTTAATTTTAGATTGATCTGTCAATAGGACTAAAATAAAATAGTACAAATTCTTGTTAATTCAATAGTAATATGTATTATTAGACAACCTGTGACCCCATTGGGTAAGTATTTTAGAGATATTGTAATAGAATGTGCAGATGACCTTGGGAAGCATAGAAAACAACCTGACAAGAGCGAGTCAATGGTCAAGGAGCGAGTCAACGGTCAGAGTCAAGGAGCGAGTCAATGGTCAGAGAAGGAAAGAAATTTAGGAAAGGCCCAGCCTAATGGATTAAGCAGGTAAAGGTGATGGCAGGAAGTTTGTCCTTTCATACTTGCAAGAGTCTGTTAATGTAGCCTTACAAAAAATAGAATTAGTTCATCTATTTGTGTTTCCTGTCTCATTTACCTAGGAGGTCTAATATTTCCTAAATAGAGAAACAGAGATCATGTGCTGGCAAAAAAGCATTGGAATGGGAACGACTTCTGACTTCCTGCCATTCCCCCCCCCCCTCCAACATTGCTTGTGGGAAGTTGGCAGGAAGCATTGGAAATCACTCATTCTCCTTGGCTAACTTACAGAACTGCCTTCTACTTTACTGGAAGGAAAGGAACAAAGGAAGCCATGGATTGTGAGGAAAATTGCATCCTTTTTCTCAAGAGTGTCTACAAGGATCCCCTCCTTTGAGGGAGAAAGAAGGCCTCACCTGTTGACTACAGACATCCTTGGGCAGTTCTACTCCACCAGTAGGCATCTGGATCGCTTCCTCATCCTTCCCTTACCAGCCACTGCCTTTAAGAGATTTCAAATTTTAGCCTTGATTCCAAAGAAGTCAATTGCCTCTCGCCCACCTAGCCTTGGAACCAGCAGTTGGGCAGAAAGAAGCTAAAAGGGGGCAAGAAACAGGATGGAAATATAACCTTCCCATTTTCCCTCATGCCATGTAACCTACAGATTTCTGAGAGGTCTAAATGGAAAGTGGAGTGGTGCTGAAGCGGCCACAGGTTTACCAAATTTCAATCCCATGGGATCATGAGTCATGGATTTTGAACTCATTCTGTAAGTTATTCAATCTGAAGTACATTGATTCAAAAATTGTTGGCCTATGATGCATCATTTCACCCAATTGAACATTACAAAGAGACACAAACGTTTAAGTAGTATATAAAATTGAGGTTTCCTTGAAATTGCCCCATTTTACTTTTATTTTCATTTTATTTTTCAGTCATGAGGAAAGTAAAGGAAATGAAAGAGTAAATTCCCTTGAAATAATTCTGAAACCTTCCATCTCCAGAAAAATGCTACAATAAACATATAAATTTACTGGCACTAAATTACAGAACATGGTATTTTAAGGGACAGTAGTTCTCCAGAGTCCCTGATTAAGATCTCTCCCTCTAGAGTCAGATTTTTTTCAAAGAGATCCAGTATGGTTTCAGGGTTTGATGTAGTGATTAAGGTACCAGGCTAGAAACCTGGAGACCATGACTTCTAGTCCAACCTTAAGCACAAAGCTAGCGGAGTATCATTGGGTCAGTCACCCTCTCTCAGTCATAGAAAGAAGCAAGGGGAAAACATTTCTGAAATCGGGCCAAGAAAACTGCAGGAACTTGTTTAGGCATTGCCTGGAGTCAAGACTGATCCGAAGTCTCTATCTCAATAATCTCTATCATCTCTATCTCAAATGAAGAATCATATATCCCATGTTGAATAGATTATGTATGAATGTATACTTGTATGTTATAGGAAGATTTAGGCAGGAATACCAGGAACCAAACCTGAGATATTCAGTATGTGAAGAATATAGTTCACCTATGTTGTTGGTGCCTTTCTGTTCTTACATCTTCCATACATGTTCTCTGTTTTGCAGGAAATGGTTCTTGTGCAATTTTTTTTTTTAATGATGTCTTCTCTACCCTGAAAGTGAAGTTTTTTCTTCATGCTCTCCCAAGTTAAGTGTTGACAAGGTATAGTAAAATAGGACTTCTGTTGTTGATTTAACACATGGGGTTTTATGTTTTTCAATCAGTGGGTATATATATTCAGGTATCGCTAAGAACACGTCCATCTCCATCTGTAGAGTACATTTGATAACACAGGGAAGAAAATGAAAGCAGTCAGAGACAAAAGGAGACAGAAGATGAATGCTAGTTTTCCCCTGGGGTTCATGGTTGAAGGAATTAACACAGCTTGGCACTCTAACCTAGCTGTGTTTGTTTCCATGGCAACAGCTACGTACATGTTTCATAGTATCTACAGTGACACAGTTGCAGAAATAGTAGCTTGCAGGTTTCTGATATCGCATCAGTGGGCTAGCAGCACATACACTGTCTTAAGTAAGTGTAGAAGAATTTTACCAGTCTAAGCCTCTGGATTCAGATAATTTAAGATGCATCTGGCATGAGTTAACTTAAAGGAAGAGGGCTGGACCTTACGTGCCACTCGACCCGGGATGCCATGGTCAAAACTGAAAGTTGCAAGAAGCTGTTCAAGCAGTCCCCGTTGATTTGAGCAAAACAATCAAATGTGAGTGAACGCAGCTGGTTTAAAATGTGGGCAGTAAATTTTAAAATGAAGATTTTGAGGAGTAAATAGTTGTGGCAAGATGAAGGATGTTCCTTCTTTTCTTTTCTTTTTTTCTTTTCTTTATTCTTTCTCCTTTATTCACCTGCACATGCTTCGTGAAATAGAATGTGAAATCTGGGAAGGTTTTAGACTTCACGGTTGCTATGTTGGGATTTCTTGAATTGTAAGGATGATTCCAAATGAGAATGATTGAACTGTTTGTTAACCAGCTGCTTAATTTGGGAAGATTTCAATCTCTTATGTCCTTCTTTAGGATTGTTTTAAATAGCAGAGCTATGTCAAAGCATAATATTTAGTGACCCTGATTTGTCTTTGACATTGTACTGTTGGGTTTTCTTCTTCTTCTTTTTATCCACACTGTTATTATGACCAAAAGAAGAATATCTTGATATTCTGACAATTATATTTACCTCAACATATGCATGATCCAAGTAGGTATTGTACTTATCTCCCAATTGTTTCTGGATCATAGAGGAATGCACAGATATAAATGAACATTAGAATAAGTTTTAGCTCCATAGATTTTAGTACTAGTATAGCCTATGAAGCCCAGGGTGTTGGTGTTTCATTTGGACTGATTTCTTTCAGCCTGATTTCATTGTTTTGTGGTTTCACTATTGTAAAAGCAAAATAGGGCTTTTAATTTTGCTGATTAAGAAGACATTATTCTAGTCTAGAGGGCACAATCTGATATCTGCCTTTGATTCCCTCTTCACCTATTCTGTGTATATGCTTCTCCACAAATGGGAATTCCCTTTTATTGGTTCACTCAGACCAGAAGCTAGATTGTGTTTTGAGTTAGCATGTGAATGATGGATACACACATAACCCGATGTTGTGAGTCTTTAGCTACATGGACGTACACTGATGGTGACAATCACTTAATTGTCAGCATACATACTTACACTGGAAAAAACATTATTTCCAAAATAATGTGTAATTACAAGCAATCCAATATAGAGGCCAACATTCATCTATTTATGGATATTCTTTATGATTCCTTATCCCTATTAACAATAATAATCAGTGTTAAAAATAATTTGGAAAATCTCTCTCTGATTTGCCTGTTGCATGAAAAAGTGATGTTTGTAACTTTTCCCCCTAAAATTCTAATCTACAGCTAACAAACTACATAATTAACGATCAGCATCAACTCTAATAGAATTGCATTATTTTACCAAAGTTAATCTGTGAGTCATCCACATTTGTGTTAGTACCAGAACCTGGAAAAGTTAGTGACTGCCAAGGTTGCATAGATATTTGAAGAGCCCTACTGTCCCGTCTTCAAACTGGTAGAATCCTAATTCTCCCCTGCAACAATAGAAACAGAGGCCACCAGAAGTCCTATGAACCTACAAAAGCCAGATGACTGTCATAGTAGTCAGACAGGGATGCAAACTTTCTCAATATGACATTTCTAAAAACTGTTATCTACCAATAAAGCTTTGTGTCAGTTATATCTGTTCTACCAAGAGAAGAAAATATTTGTAGCTCAAGGTTGAACTGTGAGGTGAGGTCCTTGGTGTTCTCTGAGCTTGGTTGGTTTTTTTGCAGATGTTTCATTACTCAACTAGATAACAACATCAGTATTACGATGTAACCTAGTTGGGTAATGAAACATCTGCAAGAGGGAAAAAAACCAAGTTCAGA
>JANHFK010008414.1:19500-34056 GCA_036250565.1 Sibynophis collaris | reverse complement strand
GTCTGTGGCTGTGACTTGGTGGGTGTGGCAGGGGAAGGATACTGCAAAATTTCCATTCCCACCCCACTCCTGGGGGAAGAATATTGCAAAATCTCCATTCCCACCTCACTCTGGGGCCAGCCAGAGGTGGCGTTTGCCAGTTCTCCGAACTACTCAAAATTTCCGCTACTGATTCTCCAGAACTTGCCAGAACCTGCTGGATTTCACCCCTACTTCCAGATCTTTTTAGAAATAATCCCTTTTTTTTATATTCTATGTCCCTCTTCTTGTCTCCCCAGTTTTTTGGGAAGTCTCTTTGCTAAGGATTTCCCATCCAGAGCTGAATTATGCAATAGCAGTCTTTCTAGTCTCTTGGAAATACCTCTTGGAAGAAGCAGAATAGCGGGAACAGGATTTGCCATCCCAGGCACAGTAGGGATCTCTGGCCAAGCAGCAGTCAGCACAGGCTTCTCCGTATACATCACAGCGGTGAAGGGCCAGGTGGGTTAGCCCAATGGCTGAGGATACATAGAGCTGTTGCTGTTGGGGCATAGTAACATTCAGATATTGACAGAGCTACAGATTCTTCTGCTCCCACAATTCACCAGCAACGGGGACCGTGGTGATATAGATTTCCTTGAGAGAAAGTGGAGAGAAGCACTGCCTTGCCCAGCTCACCCAGAGTTGCACCTCAATAACCAAGAACTTTTGGACTAAACCCAAAGCAGGCATCAAAGAAACAGAAAAGTGTTAGAATTGAAGGATTGGCCACCTCTAAGTTTCTTAGCCTTTTGCCAAGAAGAACAATAGCTAGGGGGAAAAGCACACTTTCAATGAACCAGCTCTGAAGCGGATTTAGAAATTGTCTCAGGAAGAGTCCCAAAGATGCTTCAGTTCTGAAGAAGCTTCTTGGATGAGAAGCGAAATGTTTTCAAAGAAAAAAAAAAAACCAAGTCCAAATTCCTTTTTGAAAAAGCACCTTTGGGACAACCATGATTTGGGTGATTGAGAATCTCCATAGACACTCTCAGGAAGACAGTACTACTCACCCTTTTGGAAGAGATGGTCATAGTTTTGATTGGGGCTGGAACCTGTAGAGAAACCAAAGAGTTAATCAATAATGGTTAATCTATGTATAAAGCCGAATGGATGGTCCCTGAAATAGTTTAGGGAAAGTAGACCAATTAATGTGTTGCATCCATGCCAATTAAAAGTATTATGTGAAAAGCTGAGAGAATGAGAAATCTGGGCCTTCAATTTCATTAATATCAGTTCTAAGCATTCAGTTGTTGATTTGGGGAGGTATTCAAAGTATGTTATTTTAATCAAGTCCTTGCCCCATTCCTAGACAATTATTATTTAATATGACAGTATGTATAAATGTTAAAATATGTACGTATTCATTATTATTAATATTTGGACCAGCTCCATCTCTTCAAAACCTACTGATCTTTAAAACTGCACTTTGAAACAGGTTTTGGGTTTGGTTGTGGATGTGTGCACACATGCTGTGCATTTACATACATAAAGAATAAGATTGATCGCATCTTTTGTTTCAGCATATATTAATAGATTAATATATCTTTTTTGGATGCATATATGAATATTTGAATGAGACCCAGTTTGGTCTAGTGGTTAAGACACCAGTCTAGAAGCCAGGAGATGTAAGTTCTAGTTCTAGTTAATATAATCAAATTGCCTGGTAAGAACATCCTTGTTCAAGCATAGAAAAAATGATTTATTTATTTATTCAGTTTGTATGGCTTCCCATTCGCCATGAGACTCTGAGTGGCTAAGATCCAGTTAAAACAAAAGCAGAATAGCCAACAAAAATGAAATGACATCATTCCTGTCTACACGTATAATTCACCCAAATATGGCTCATCTACACTCCTGCCCCACAGAAAAAAAGGAGGTCTTCAGCAACTTATGAAAGACCAGCAGGGTTGGGACCATCTGGATCTTGAGGGGCCTGTTGTTCTCCAGGGCAGGTGCAATGGCAGAAAAGGCACATCTCCTCAGAGATCCCATCAGGTGGTTTGTTTAAAAGTAGAGATCTGGAACATGATGCCCTCTTGGAACATGTGCAATGGGTGGAAATAACTGGAGAATACCTGCCCTTTGTGGTAGGCCAGGTAAGCAACACACTCAGCAGAGATTCTAAGAATGTTCTTTATTGTAGTAAAGTGGAATAACAGAAACTTGAAAGCTGTCCAAAATCCTCACTATCCCTTTTTAGGACAACCCAGTCAAGACAGGGTTGTTCTGAATCTCACACTTTCTCCTTTCCCAGTAGCAACATTTTCCTTTCCTATGACCTTTTCGGGACTTTATCTTTTTATACAAGAAGATATGGTCCCATAATTAACCTAGCCCTGTGTCATGAAGGACTTTATAGGTAACAATTAGCACCTTCAATTTCACATAATAATGCCGAATAATGCTGTTACATTGTCATACTAAGGTGCACCTTAACTACCATGTCCACTGCCTTCTGGGCTAGCTGCAGCCTCCAAGTTGTCCTCAAGGGAAATCTCAAGTAGAACACATTGGAATAAATTTAACAATAAGTTCCAGGATGGATGCCCAACCAGCATACTGATCCAATCGGAGATCACCATCCAGACTCCATAAAGCAAATGACAGAGCTACTTAGTAAAATCATAGCTGAACTGAAATGTGAACAACGGCCTTCACAACTTCCATTCTGCCTCTACAGAATTCTTGTTCTCAAGCACATATATAATTAAAATTTTAGAGTAAGGTAATCATCACTTGTACCTTGAATACCTCAACCTCTTCTAGCATCAATTCTTCCGTTTCCAAATCATCTTTGGGCAAAACTATGACTTTCTGGATAGTCCCACGATCTGCAACGTAACAGAAACATATTTTATTTAGGTTTTCTCTTTTGTGTAGTATTACACAATTTTTAAAAGGCTAGTATTTGCATATTTGGAGAGCGTCTGGCTGGAATGGCTGGTTAGCTTGTTGTCATAAGTGAATGTTGGTCAAGTTTCATTCAGCTTTCATTTTCCATACAAGAACTGGTTGAACTGACAGGTTTTCTCATAATTTGGCCACCACAGAAAAAGTCCCATTCCTGTCATGAGTCTACAGAACTACAGAATAGCCCACAATGCTAAGATGAAGGAAAGAAATCTAACAAGCACGTTATATAACAATCAGAAATAATTTAAACCCAAGAAAAAGGAACTGCACATAAAGCAAATTCTGTGCTGATACTCTTCCCAGTTTATATGAATCTCAAAGGTCTGCATGTCTCTCACTCTCTCTTTCTCTCCCCCTCCCTCCCTCCCTCTCTCTCTGTCTCTATTTAGAAATGAAAGGTGCTTATTTCCACATGGGCTATCGATTTCATGAGTCATCTAGTTCATGAAGAAGGATTACAGTACAAACTCAATATTCATTAAAAATGTTGATAAACATATTTAAAATGGACCCTCATTTCATTATTCTGTAGAACATTTTCATTTTTATAGCAACTTGGCTTCCTACTATAACAATCATGGCAAGCAGCATGGGGCTGAGAACGGATGTGTGATCAGGATCTCTGCAGGATCATGCTTTCCTGCTTCCTCTTCAGTTAACTGAAAGTGAGGGAGATCTTCATCCATCTCTAAGATGACTCCTGGCATTAGGACTACTTTGAAAGGAAATACTGGCTCGGCCTTACTTGCAAGAGTAAAGAAAAGAAAACTGCAAGAAAGCAAACAAATCAGCTGTTTTCCCTCCAGGTGGTCAACAGTGACCACCTGAAGGAAACAATTTAAAAACAAAATGGAGAAGAATGTTTAATTCCGAATGCTCTTCTAGAAAACTTCCGATAGTTCCTATCTAATTTGTGTTGAAAGATGGGTTCAGAGTGCTTTCTTCAAGGTTGAAATAGGTCTCGTCTTATAAAACACAAACACCATTTTGTGACAAGTGAGGGAAATATTTCTAACTATATCTAAAGACTTCAGCTGGAAATATTCAAATTTAAATGGTAATTATTTTTTTAGAACTTGTCCTTATGATTACGTTTTTGTAACTCATTTTAAAAACCAGACACAGATGCTTCTGAGAAAACATTAGACATGGTCTGAAACAGAAAAGTGGGGCTGGCAGCTTTTCCTTTTCAACATTTTGACAATGAATTCACAAGATTGACTTCTGAATGTTGAACCTTTTATGAATTCAATGGCTGGAGATGATATTAAAAGCAAGAATCTCTATCTGAGCAACCAAACCATTCCTCTTCTATCTGCCTTCTGTATTGAATGCCACCCACAGCCATGAATTCCACCAGACAGTACCTGGATCCCTGAACTTGGTTCTTTCTGCAACAGGAAATAACTAAGATTTGCAGATTCATTGACACCTTTGGCTAGAAAGAAAGGAGAAACTCCCTGCAGACTTTGACAGGTGATGGCCAGACTGTGTACAGCTGCTGGATGTTGTGCAGTGAATTGGGCAGCCCAAAGAATAACTGTGCAGATACGCAACAATGTTTGAAAACTAATGAGGAACATCCTTGGTTGTTGGTATTCTTGGCCATTTGCTTGCCTTGTTGGCTGGTCTCCTTTGACTTGTGGGAGGCAAGTAACTCAACTACATCAGATTGAGTCCAGTGCAAGGAACACCTGCTAGCCATGCCTTCCCTATATATTAATTTTGCACTTTGATAAATCATGGCATTAGATTTGTGGGGAGTTTTTTATGCTTAAAGTAATCAGCAATACTGTTCCATTCACTTCAGTGGAGATTTGGACATGTGCAAAATTGTATGCTTTGACTTAATTATACCTCCAACAAAGCTTTGGAGAATGATGGGTCAACATTGCCTGGTTGGCAGATAATATTACAGCAGCCTTTCTTAATAGTCTTCCAAATATGAATGATGGATTTCAGCCCTTCCATCCAGGCTCAGGATTATGGCCACTGTAGCCCAACACATCTGGTAGGAACTTTGCTGGCTCAGATTAATTCTACTCTGGAGCTTCTAGAAGGGCATTTTTATAAACGAGAGACTGGATCCATTGGAATCCTTGCTTGATGTATTTTTGCTCTGTTAAAGTCAAAGAGGGGGACTCTTATTCACTCAAACTGAAGGAACATTACCGGAATTCTGTTCTTGCATCTGGAACAGCCTTTTAAGTGATACAAGAAACCATAGGAAATAAGAAATCAATTCTATATAGAAGAGGACTCTGCATTGTGACTTAGGGAGCAGTAAATGCTAGCCTGATTTCCTCTGACTTTTCTAAAGAAGGCCTTGAATAAGCAGAAATTTCAAATGTGCTCCTGAAACAGTATTCTAGTGCAAATGGAAAAGTTGGAGTTGAGATTTGATAACTCTGTTACTGTCTTCCAACTAATTGCATTGCCAGATAAATTACTTTCAAAATTTACTAAAACCTGGGGGAAGAGGAGATACAGAAAAGTTTAGGTGAATACCCCTAGACTACTTATCCTAACTACTTTTGCATAAACCCCAAATGCTCATCTTCCAGGCTGGGGATTGGTGGGTAGAAGTGCTGTGTATTCTTTTCAATGCACATCAGTGGGTACCTGTGCCCAGGAAAAGCACCTCATAGCGTCCATCAGCTGCATCCACCTGGTCCACAGCTATAGTTGTAAACTTGTACTTGACGTTGGTTCTCACCACAAGAGGTTGGCGGTGTATGGGGTAGACACCATTGTACATCATTGGATGAGTGCGCATGAAGTTGATCACCTCATCAGGGTAGTCCTTGGTGGATTTCATTGAGGGTGTAAATGTTCCCCCTGGGCACTGAAAAACCAAGGCAAAAACAGTATGAGATATGGTTCAGCCAATAGGTAAATGATTATATATTGAAGCCAAGACTTCAAGTGCTTTCTCTTTCTCCCCACTCCTTGTGTAATCTCCTCCATGGCCTGGTGTAGTATAATGGCTAAGTACATATCCACCACCAGCCATGGAAGCTCTCTTTCTTTTAGCTTAGGAAGAATTGGAGGAGAGAGTGATAAGCGCGCCACTCTAAGCTCCTGAAAGAAAAGTAGGATATAATTCCGACAAATAGAGATAAGGCACCTTGGCTGCTTTCCATAAAATTCTCCTTTACTCCTCACCTGAAGGCACAAGAATCCGCTACCAAAGTATTGTGGGATAGGCCTGTGTACATTCATGTTAGCCTGCTTTGCAATTTTTTGTTCAGTATTTTTATATTTTTGTCATTAGCTTTCCTGGGTATACGTCTGAATAGAAAAGCAGGATGTAAACTTACCAACTAAATTAAAATAAAATCATTGCTTCATTCTGGGAGAAGGAAAGATTTGAGGAGTTTACAGGGCAAGAGAATTTGTTGCCGAGTGGAGCCATCGGAACTTCTTCTCCTCAGCCTTAAAGAGATCCAACTTTTTCAGCATATCCCTCAGTTTACTTTTCATTGCTTTACCCGCTTAGGCTGAAAAATCTTTGTGCATCTCTCATTTGCTAACATCACTGTAATTCTTAGATTGTGGAGTGTTTTAGTAATGTTCATAAAAAAAACCAAAAACCCTCAGAATCTCATCTGAAGCAGCTGCTCAGCTGTGGGAGCCAAACCCAGCCTGTGCTCTTTGGGTTTTCTGGAAGCCTCCCCATATATATAGCAAAGACTGGTCTTTTTTTTCTTTTTCTTTTTGCCCTGGGGGGGTTGTACAAGTAAAAGAGACTGGAAAACCGCATTCTCTGAGCCAATGAAACGAAACAATGAATTCTCCTTATTTTGGAATATTTTGCCAACAAAGAAAGGATGCCAGTAAATGAGAGACCACCAATCTAGAGAGGAAATGCTAATCAGCCTCACACGTGGTGGCCAAATGTTGAGCACTGAAAAAGATGGGCTGTGCGGCACCAAAGGACGTGATACAAAAGAAGCTGGGGAAGCACCAGGAAAGAAATGCAGTGAAGTGTCAAGAGAGTCTCAGCATGCAGGCAGAAGGAGAACCCGAAGAGAAGGAGAAACTGGGCTACCGAAGCAGGAGTTGGACCAACAGGAAGAACAGCTTAAGACATTTTCCAACAGGGAATGTCATTGGTAATGTCTTTCACTGCAACAGTGAAAAATGTAGAAAGGGGAAGAGCTTAGTTTGCACCCAGGACTTTCTAGCGGGCACATCTGTGGTGTATTTCTCTGGGGTTTTACTTAAAGGATTTTTATTAGCCCTGGTATTTAAAATCCTTTAGCTAGAGGTGCCAAAGAACATGTCATCTAAAAAAAAACCTCTTTCCCCTCTTTCATTTCGAAGGAATTCTATTAATGTAAGTGTACACACAAAGGACTCTTAAATTGTGCATTGGTGCACACTCTGTCTTACACGCACTTCTACATATCTTGTCAATCCATAAATATTGGTTTACGTATATGTTCAAAGGGCAAATGGTCATATATAAAATGGGTATTCTTAGGAGAACGTATATTTTCATCAGGAAGAGAGAGATCAACGTCCCAAGGCCAGCAATCTGAGAGAAGGAACCTGCTGGAGATCTAACCGATGCTTACGGTGCCTGGGCGGGGATAAGGCATTTTGCCAGTGTAAGGCATCCACTGATAGTTGGGACCTTCCTTGTGGGCAAACGGTCCATTGAAGACCATGCGAATGTCAGCCATGGAATAGACACACACGGCAGAACCCTTAAACACAGACCTGTGCAAAGAAAGACAAAAAAAACAATTGCACATTCATCTCAGATGTTAATAATCTCTTTCATGAAAAAATAATGGGTATCATTTGTATTTGTTTCCTGCCCTTCTGTTTCAATGGGGAAACATTCTTCTTCATTCACCTTTGGTTGCTAGCAAACTCTTGGAATTCCCTTAAGTCTCAAGAAGCCAGGATTAGGAAAAGGTTGGGGTTGGGAATAACGGAGTTGGAAGGGACCTTGGAGGTCTTCAAGTCCAACCCCCTGCTCAATCAGGAAACCCTATGCCATTTCAGACAGGGCTGTCCAATCTGTTCTTAAAAATTTCCAGAGTTGAAGCATCCACAATTTCTGGAGGCAAGTCATTCCACTGATTAATTGTTCTAACTGTCAGGAAATTTCTCCTTCATTCTAGGTTGGTTCTTTCCTTGATTACTTTCTATCCATTGCTTCTTGTCCTGCCCCCAGGTGCTTTGGAGAATAGCTTGACTCCTTCTTTTTTGTGGCAGCTGTTTAGATATCAGGACACTGCTATCAGTGTTGGAAAGACAAAACAATGTTAGGGTTTGAGGCCAGTCTCAAATAGATGTTTTGGAGTTATTCTGGAGTTATCTACCATGTTCTCAACAAGATAACATCCCAGTCATTACAACTGTAATAAGTCATTGCAGTTAGAAGCATGGAGGAAAATAGCATTAGCTGCTGCTGCTGCTACTGCTTGCTGATCTAAGGCTACATGATACTTCCTTGATCCTTCTGAGCAAAAATGTATCTTGGAAAGTGGGAGGAGCCACCATTTACCTTCCTCCCTGAATGATCAAGTCTCAGCTACAGCTGCTAGGGTGCAGTTTGTGGGAAAACCCTACACTTGGCAGCCAATACTTCTGGGCTGTGCTCCAGCTCTGCCAGAAAATTCTACAACAAACCAACCTTCGTTCCAAACCCTCCTTGGTTCGTCAGGGAGCAGATGGCCAATATTCACAGAATGGGGTCAGTGGCATCTGCTTTTACCATTATTTTGACTTCAAGTTAAGCTGGGGGATTTTGCTCAAGAAGGCTAAAAGATAGACTATTATGAGTACCGGATGAAACACTCACCCAGAGGCTGCAAAAACAGCATAAATAATGGGATTCTTCACATCCTGGGTCTGCTGGATGAAGACATCCTCTTGAAGAGAAAGGAGAGAGTCAATCACGCAGCACAACTAAATGTCCTGGTGATTCAGCAGCAGATAATCGAAGGAATCTGAAGTTAACCCAGGTATACTGGGAGCAACTTTTTTTGGCTGATATTCTGGCTTTTGCGTGTGTGTGGAGCTATCTATCTTTGGTGTGTGGGGTGAGCTATCAAATCAAATCTATGGTAGCTTAAGAGAAATAGATTTGGGACTTTGCATTCCCTGTTTCTTCTAGTATATAATTCTGCCATACAAAGTGGAAAAAATAGTCAGGAAAATCACAGTCTTTGGCAAAACAAGAAACCCTAGCTCAACTCACCCCAGCATCATAGCAATAGCACTTAAACTTATATAGCACTTTACATTGCTTTCCAGCCCTCTCTAAGCAGTTTACAGAGTCAGAATTTTGCCCCCAACAATCTGGGTCCTCATTTTATCGACCTCGGAAGGATGGAAGGCTGAGTCTACCTTGAGCCTGGTGACATTTGAACTGCCAAATTTCAGGCAGCCGGCAGTCAGCAGAAGTAGCCTGCAGTACTGCATTCTAACCACTGAGCCATCACGGCTCTACATAAAGTCATGGAGGGCTTTATGTAGATTCAGAGTTGTAGTGGACCGAAGAGACCTGAGTCTATTGGATGATGACAGAGGTTAAATCAAATTCCATTAATCTATTAAAAACTACTCTCCAACTAATCTGCAATAACATCTAATAAGCATCAAATATATCCTTTTTATCATGCTGGATTAGAAAAAAATGTTATAAAAAATACAAGAAATGATCATTAAACCTGGACTGTCTAAAACCACACTTTTTTTTTTTTTTTGGCATGTTTCAGCAGATTTTCAGACATGCTCAACTTTCAGTTTTTATTTAACCTCTCATTTCAGTTCCAAATGGGAATCAAAAATGTCCCTGTACAGGAAAGAATGCAGATGTTGCTTCTAATTCAGCCTCAGATGCTGATCGAAGAGCAGGCAGGAACCCTGCCAAGAGATTCCGGAAGAACCCAGGGAATGAAGATTGCCTGTGAACCGTCTGGTAATAATTTTGAGGAAGTGAAGCAAAGCAAGCATGGGGAAGGCCCAGTGCTAACTTGTGCCCTGGCAGGAGAGAATCCATCAAAGGCTTTTGATGATGCTAAAAGCTGCAATGGGACTTATCCTCGAATGACCAACAGCCATTTGTTAAGCAGGTGTTGAGAGGAAGCTGACAAGCAGCCCGCTAAGCGATTGCGGCTGCCTTTCTAGCAAATGGGATCCCCAACATTAATCACACCCATCCTGGAGCCCCTCGTCTTCGCTTTGCCCCCAAATACAACATCTATCAGGAGGTTAAGCAGGCTCCCTGCTTGAATGAGCTTCTATTATCTCAAAGCCAGCCCTGATCTTTACATCTGGTAACTCAAAGCTTCCTTCTTCGCACTCATCCTTCCTTTTCAACCAAGTGCTGCAAGTTGGTCAATGCAACACAAAGAAACAAATTGTGATGGGCTTCCAGAATGAATCTGACCAACATGTTTTGGTACACAGCTGCTTATATCAAAGGAGATCCTTTAAGAAAAGGCCCATTTTAAGACAAATGTCCTGTTTCCTACAACAGCCATCTAAACTGCGAACTCCAGAAAGCCTGCAGGTAGGACATGAGGACAGGAGCACACAGATTTGCTTTGAGAAAAGTGACCTCTTTTTTTCAGCAAAGCATTTCATTCATGGCTGACAAATCACACATTTTAAAAACCCTGTCAAAAGTAATTGCTGCTACTATTTCTTATCTCCCCTTCTTTGACCTTCAATCATAACCACCAAAAGCTTCCAAACTGCCTTTTAATGTTTATTGAATCTTTCCAAATGTTAGTTTATTCTTCTTGGTTTTAGGAAAATATCCATGGTTTCATTAATCTAAATGAATGTGCTTGCTGTCTCTTCAAAGCCACAGTAGAACCTCTGGTCACAACCATAATTCGTTCCATAACTTTGGTCACAAACTGATTTGGTCATGACCTGAACCTAATTTTGGAAATTTGGCACTTACAAAAAAAAAAAAAAAAATGGCACGGAAGGGGAAATCAGCCACGAAAAAAAAATACTGTGAATTTTTGGGTCAGAACCCGATTTGGTTGTGGTCAGAAGTGTTTGTGACCAGAGGTTCTACTGCATACTATTTCTTTAAAAAAAATGTCCAAATTACATATCATCTACTCAATGAACTTGTGGGATACTTTGCATGTAAAACAACTTCCCCAACTTGATATCTTGGAGTAACCCAAAGTAGTTCCACTATTTATAATGCACATGGACAACAGAGGTGAAATATTATCAAATATATCCTGAAGATAAACTTCAGTATATTTCTCTTCCCTTTTTTTTTCTTCCTTAAGCATTCCTTAAGTATAGCAACTAAAAACATCTTAGCTCTGTACTCTGAGAGAAAATTACTCTCATTTTTATTTAGAATTTGGAGGAAAAAGTTTTTCATTTTAAATTAAAACTATACAAGCATTTTTTTTAGAGATATCAACACAGTTTACAGAGCTGATCTAATCTATTGGCTGCCAGTGGGGAAATCTGTCTGAGCTTCGCAGGCTAGGCCATCTCCTAAATTGCTTAGGGCTTCAATGGCTCCCTTACATACTCCCTCATCTCTTTCCATTCCCCCCTCCCCTACCACCACATACAATCCCTGCCATGAATATACATACGGAGTTCATCGAAGTGTGTTTCAATTCCATCAGGCCCTGGGACAGAACAGATGAGCCGTGCCTTTAGGAATGTGCTCCATTTATTTACTAGGCAGCAATGGCCTCCATCGTCGTTCTAAACCAAAGAAGAGCCGTGATTTAGGTTGAAATTCTATCTCAATCATGGAATTTCACTGGTTAAGGGTGGGCTTGTCACTCTCGCTCTCAGCAAAACTCAAATTCACCAGGTTATTGGCATAACGAACAACATAGAAGTGCTATATGTTCTCTCTAGGATAGACATGTCATGTTTTTTTAAAGCCACAGGGGCTATAGTTTTTAAGTGCAACCTGACTATGATGGAATCAATAAGGTTTATTTTTAGGCAATATTACACTCTTTTTTTGTTTTGTTTTAAATGTTCCCACAGGGGAAAATTATAGGAGCAAGAAAGACAATTGTATGGAAATTCTAGCTATAGAACAATATACCAAAGTATGATAAGAGGTATAATAACAATGAGGGCAGAGGAGGTTTTTACCTTTTGAAAAGGATGGATGGGGGAATACAGAAATGTTTAGAGTTATGTAGAAATTTTGTATGTGTGAGAAACTCTCAACATCAGTCCAGTTCTTCTTCTGCACTCACCAAGCAAATGCGTCCAATGCGGGAGTAGACAACTGGGCTCTGTGGAGAATCGGTGGATTTTTCTCGGAAGAAAAAATATAGCTTGTCATCATTTTTCTCAGCACTGTCTGGGATGAGCTTTGCATGAACAAATGCTGGATCTGCAGAGGGGAATAAAACCACAACAATTACTAGGAGAAAAGAATTGGGGAAATAGTCCTCAAATATTCCTCCCAGTCTCCAGAAATTTACAGCAGCGGTACCCAAACTGAGCCCTCTAAAGCTTTGGGGTGGCCTTCAGACATTTCTACACATTGTTTTCAAATGTTAATTTGAAGGGGAAAATAATGAAATACATGGCTGGAGCCTAATAGCTACATTTTTGCCACACAAGTTTGCCATCTGAAACTCAGAGGCCAAATGTGATCCTTTAAGAAAATAGAGAATACAGGTGCAACAACACCTGTACAATTCCTAAGCGGCATTTTGGTGTCAGGATTCACCCACTGAAAAAGGAACATCTTCCATTTTCTTTTCATGCTCCAAATCTGCTGTAGTTAAGGCTTGAACTTAGCTTATTGTTCCAGAATACAAAGCACTGCCAAGTTAACTGGCTCGAAACTCTATCAACTGGCAATTTTTCCTAGCATATTACAATGGAACATATTGCTTGTTCTGTTAATTGCAGCTATTTGCCTCACATTTTCTGTAGCCTTGTCTGGGACACGATTCTTTTATCTGAAATTAAATTCTCAGTTGAAAAACGATCTAGATTGAAAGAAAGTTGTTGCATACCAAAAGTTGGGTCTCACTTTTTTGAGCACATATTTTGTTTGCAGAATTCTTTCTTGACCTGCAATGTCTCTTTTGAATAGCTCACATGGGGAAATTAGCTTGAAACATCTGTGTTCACATACCAGAAACCTGATCTGCCTTTTTGGGGGGGGGGGTGTATGCCTTCAAGTCAGCATCATATTCCTGGTTGGATGAGACTTGCAATTTTCTTGGCAAGGTTTTCCTGAAGTGGTTTGTCATTGTCTCCTTCCTAGGGCTGAGAGAAAGTGACTGGCCCAAGGTCATCCAGCTGGCTTTGTGCCCAAGGCGGGTCTTCCAGTTTCTAGCCTATGCCTTAACTGCTACACTAAACTGGCTCTTAATCTAAATCTTTGCCTCCCCAAAAGTTAGAAGATAAATTATCTTGTCAAAGAATAGAAGCAATTTTAATAATGAAACTGCAGGAAAATTTACCAGCACTAGTTTATATTTCTATTCTCATGGTGCATGCCCAAAATAATCTTGTTTTTTTTTGGATCTGTGAAATAATTTGGTGAAATTTCTGGATCCTAAAAGAATATTGGAATTAGAGTATAAAAAGAGCAGTTTAAATGTGTTGCTTTTGTTGTTTTTTCACTGCAGAGTTTAGGACTAGTACATCTAACAAAATTGGTTTGGGTGCAATATATTACTAATAACAACTAAGTTAGCATCTAAGAAGTCATATACTTCACTGTTTTTTTCAGTAATAAAATTCAGATTCCATAAAGAATCTGATAGAAAGATTACAATACATGGTATAACAACACTTACAAAAATAAAAATCAACTATGCATTCAAGCAGTAAATTAACTAAGTACAATATTTAGCTTACTTTCAGGGACCAGTATAGGCCAGGCATCTTTATATCTTCACTTTGTGCAACCTATCTCAGCCTATGCACATTAGAGCCAGTTTGAAGTAGAGGTTAAGAGATCAGGCTAGAAAACTGGAGACGGTGAGTTCAAGTACTACCTTAGCCATGAAAGCCAGCTGGGTAACCTTGGGCCAGTGACTATCTCTCTCAGTCCAACCCATCTCACAGAGTTGTTGTACTGGAGAAAACAGGAGGAGGAAGGGATATATTTATATCCCTCCTACATAAATGCTGAATCAAGCAAATGTCAACTTTTCCCCTACATTTTGGTTTTCCTACAAGTGGCATTTTGGGTGTTCACAAGCAGGAGATGGAGACATGTCAATCTCCTGCTTTGGCTCTCTTGAATTTTAAAGCCTTTCACACCCAACCCAGAGTCTTGGGACTCTGGATAAATAGATCTGTATTCCTTAAATGTCTTTTTTTAAACCCATGGAAATATTCACTGCTTAATTACATGCGGTGTAAAGACCCAGCTTTTTTAAAAAAGGAAAGCGTTTGAAGCCCCTGATCATTTTGATTGCCTCTTCTGCATTTTTTTCAGCTTTGCTATAGTCTTTTTTCAAATGTGGTCACCAGAATTGTACACAATATTGTAGATGTGAATGTGTAGATTTGTATAAGAACATTGCTACACTGATAGTTTGATTTTTAGTCCCTGTCTTAATGACCTCTAACATGCAAGTTTCCTTAAAAGTTTATGGTTTAAACGTTTTACACTTTAATTAA
>JANHFK010008413.1:36823-48052 GCA_036250565.1 Sibynophis collaris | reverse complement strand
CTGCTAAAGGGTTTCACTTTATGAGCAAGAGTTGGCTGCTGATAGTTATCATTGCATTTTAACTATTTTAATTCCTCGAGGTGCTCTAGGACCCTGCCTGATTTGTAACTCTGGCTTGCAGGTATTGCTGATGAAAAGGAAAGTATTTGGACAGAATGGTTTAGGTTTTCATAATGGCTGTGGCTATCATTGATCTTCAGTGTGTATTTCCCCATTTGTAATCTAATGATTGGTATTTAGGGAAGCTTTTTGCAAGCAAATAAGCTTTTTGTTTTTTTGTACAGGTAATCCTTGACTTACAACAGTTCATTTAGTGACCATTCAAAATTACAATGGCACTGAAAAAAGTGACTTATGACCACTTTTCACACTTATGACCATTGCAGGATCCCCACAGTCACGAGAGGCTGGGCAAAGCAAAGCGCCCCTCGATGTGAGTGGTGCTGAGTTGGCCATGCCCACCCAGTCACATGACCTTCTAGCCACACCTACCCAGCTGGTCATTGGGGCAGAGAACCGGTTGTTAAATTACTTGAATCCCACCACTGCTTATAGCCATGAAAAAAGAAAAGTGAGGAGAGGACAAAAACCCAGCTTTCTGCAAACAATACTAAATACTAACATTAGTAATATATGTAAAAGCAGACAGGAGCTAAAATGTCCCTCTTTTTTCCCCTTTTTCTTTTGACTACCAGGTTGGGTCTCAGCAAGGAATTGCTTTCAGCTTGTGCAGTTCTTCAGAAATACTTAGAGAGTTTGAATCCAGAAATGGATGGAGAGACGGTATATATTTATTTCTAAAGTTGGGGTGAATATATAGATTAAATAGTGTTTGCTGATACCCTGCCCATTTGCCAGAAGGTGATAAGCAATGGAAATACTGAAAAAGCACAGGGCATTCAGCCATGAAGACAGCATGCAAAAATGGGCCCTAACAAGTTCTTACCTACCTCTCCTGTTATTTCTTTTTTTTCTTATATGTGCCCTGGCAGAAATTAGCCTATACCTCAATGCTCCACTATTGGCTGAAGCTTTCCTGCCACAAAGAAGCCAATCCAGAGTTGATCTCACTGCACTTGACAGATTTCCGGATTGTTTCCCCGCAGTTGCTAGAATTCATCATCAATATGGCGGATGCCAATGGCAACACGGCCTTGCATTACACAGTCTCGCATTCCAACTTCCCCCTTGTTGCAAAGCTGCTTGAAACTGGTAGGTGGGGACAGAAGAAAGGGAGGGGGCTCTTTGTCAGAATGAACAGCAATAGCAGTCCAGGGCAGTCCATTTACCAGGGCACTTAATAATAATAACAGAGTTGGAAGGGACCTTGGAGGTCTTCTAGTCCAACCCCCAACACTTTTGGCTCTAGAGTCTAGGGCATCTTTAAAGCCGCAGGAGCCAAAGATCGGAAGGCAGGCTCCACTTTAGGCTGGTGAGGACAGTTTGAATTCTGAGAATGTGTTGGGTTGCTGTCATGGACAAAATTATTTGCCAACTTAAAAAAATAATTCCCATAGATTATTTGAGAGAGTTGCCACATTGACATAACTTGCAGAGATTGCCACCTGATGCGGGTTTTTACCCTCCAGGAAGGTTTCTCCTCTCCTAATTTAACTTTGACTCCCATCCCCACCCAAGGTAGATTTGGCAGATTTCCATTCAAACCCTGAATTTCAGCCTCTCTAACTTCTGTTTTCTGAAAAGCCTATGGAGCAGTCTTGGATCCAAAGACATATTTTGAAATAAATAT
Organism: Sibynophis collaris; assembly: GCA_036250565.1. NCBI lineage: Eukaryota > Metazoa > Chordata > Lepidosauria > Squamata > Sibynophiidae > Sibynophis > Sibynophis collaris. The sequence goes on along the minus strand of JANHFK010008413.1, from coordinate 46,302 downwards.
GAAGCAATTGGTTGGCATTTTGCCTCACCATGTATTTACTTTTATCTTCATGTTTTAAATTAGGAGAATCTTATTTAAAAAGTTAAATGATGCAGAAAACCTGCTATGAACCAAGGGACCTTCTGCAAGCACCCTGTGGCGTGCACTGGTTTCGCATTAAGGCTTGTACCTGGATTTATTTGCATTCAACATACTTCCATCCTCCATGGAATTTAGATTTGAACTTAGCACCCTATGAAGTAAAAGAGGCTGAAGGGAAAGAGACTCATCAAGTCCATTCAATGTAAATGTGTAAGGCTGAATGTCCCAATTCACACACCAGGCTATCAGTGAGAACCTGGAGGGCTGGAACCTAGTCAGGAAATGCAAGGAATGAAGATTTTTCCAAAAACAGTACAAGTAGGTGCTTCATGACTGGAGGTTTTTAAGAGGAGACTGGACAGCCACCTATCTGAAATTGTATAGGGTCCCCTGCTTGAGCAGGGGACTGGACTAGAAGACCTCCTTCCAGTTCTATTCTGATTGATTGATATCTAGGAGATGGCCATAAGGCCAACTATTTGGGAAACCCAGAGGAAAGATGTAAGGTTATGTCAGGAGGACAGTATTCCCAGCATAGTGTCTTCTGACATAACTCTATACCTTTCCGTACACTTCAAGAAATCTTTGCATATTTCTCTGATGTCACCAATTGTTTAGTATATAGTATATGCTTAGTATATATTTCTCTTTGTGAAATGTACTATCATATTTGATTTTTCCTAAAATGTTTTTACCATGTTTGGGTTCAAAATAGAGTTTTCATAGATTTTGACCAAAAAAAAGGCAGATAATAGTGGACTCTTTCTAGTAATTTCAGTGTTTATGATATCTCTTTCCTTGGAGGCATTATAAACAAATTTTACCATTGCTTCCCAGAGCTCATTTGAAATTGTGGAACCCACAATATTCAAATATTGATTTCCAGAAGGATGAGTTTTTCTAATGCTGTCTTGTTATTCTAGGTTTGTGTCATGTGGACCAACAAAACAAAGCTGGCTATACAGCCATCATGCTCACAGCACTGGCTGCCTCCCAGACAGAGAGTGACATGGAGACTATTATGCAGCTACTGAAAAAGGGCAATGTGAATGCCAAAGCCAGTCAGGTACTAACATTCCCAATAGATTCTTGCAAAATTGAAAGGACCATGATGAGGATGAGGATGATGGTAACAACCAGAAATTAGTAATCATACTCTCACATGAGTACATGGAAATTGTTCAAAAACTTTTAAAATGCTGATAACTAGCTGCAGTAGATATACAAAATCTTAATAGAGTTCGTGCGTCTTCAATATGTTAGATTGTTCTTAATACACATTGTTTTTAAGAGATAGGCATTGCAACAGGCTTTTCCCTATTCTGCATTTGGCAGCTCCTTAACTCCTTTGGTTTTCCTTCCCACTCCTACAGGCTGGGCAGACTGCATTGATGTTAGCTGTCAGCCATGGACGTCTCGAGATGGTGCGTGCCTTGTTAGCAAGTGCAGCAGATGTCAACTTGCAAGATAATGATGGCTCTACTGCACTGATGTGTGCCTGTGAACACGGCCATGCTGAGATTGTCCGCCTGCTATTGGCTACCCCTGAGTGTGATGTTGCCCAGTCAGACAATGTAAATTCTGCTTATACTTACGCTGCTACTGTTGAATTTGTTAGGTTGTCTTCCATCTCAGAGCCCATAGCAAACTGGGATGATTCTCTTGTCTTTGTGGTGAACATTAGGAATGAGATGGACATCACATAAATTAAATCAATCAATCAATCAGTCGTTCAGTCATTCAGTCAATCAATCAATCAATCAATGTTCCAGTTAGCACTGTTGGAGAATGTTAATTTATTTTATTTATTGCATTAATACTCTTTTGTCAAGGAGCTCAAGATGGCATACATAGGGTTATATTTCCTAATTTTACCTCCATAATCACAATCTTGTAAAGTCGATTGAGTGAGAGGAAATGATTGGCTTGGAGTCAACCAACTATGGTAAAAAACCTGGTCTCTCTCATGCAAGTCTAATGCCATACCTAAACTACAACCCTGTATTAATGTTCAAAGATCTGCATGGCTCAATCCCAGACAGCATTTCATGGAATTCCTTGAAGGGCAACCAAAATGATGACAATTCCTCCTTGACAAAAACAGTGACCCCATAAGCCCTACCATCACTGAAGCCATATGTGTATCTTCTTGCCTTCTTCTGTAGGATGGCAGCACAGCTCTCTCCATCGCACTAGAAGCAGGTCAGAATGACATTGCCATCATGCTGTATACTCACTTGAACTGTGCCAAAGCCATATCACTGGTGAGTTGCTCCCTAAAATGTCATAAAATTATTTGTAAGCCATTTTCTCTTGAAATCCAGGAAACGTCAAGGTGGAGCATTCCCAGTAGATGGCTATCCAGTTTTTCTTTAAGAATCTCTGTCAAAGCCTGTAGGGAATAGATTCTTCTGTTCTTCCTAGTTTTCAACCAAAATCTATCTCTTGTAATTGAAGCCCATTAGAATATGCTTTCTCAGCCAACAAAAAAAAAGATTTTGCCTTCTTCTGTGTGATAGTGCTAGAAAGAGTGAATTTTTCTCTAAGCTAAAGAGTTTCCTTAAGCTTTGCTCATAGGACTCCCCCCCCCCCCATAATCCTAACCACAATTGGTGATGTCCTCTTTCATTTGGTCTACAGCCTTTTTAAGCCCAAAGATATCAGCCATATAGTTCCAGAGAAAAATAGGTTTCAGGCAGAATAAACTTCTTATGACTAAGAAATGATTTTACTAATGCAATTGCAATTTGGTGGTCTTAATGCATCAAGCTAGAAACTGGAAGACCATGAAGTCAGCTGGGTGACCTTGGACCAGTCACTTTCTCTCAGTTCTTGGAAGGAGGCAATGGCAAATCACCTTTGAAAACTCTTGCCAAGTAATCTGCAGGGACATATCCAAATAGTCTCTGAGAATGGGATATGATTGAAAGGAAGAAAAAAATAATATTAGGTGGCTCTAATGTAGTATTAATGTAATATTATTTTTTGCAATATAAACACAACCAAGGCAGGACAGGAACAACATGATTCAGAGACTGACCTGGGGGAGACTGAGATGTATTTGGTGATAATAATAGAGGATGGGTAACTAACACCCCCACCCCATTTTGGAGAGTTTAACATGCCTATTTTGGTGAAAATCAGGGGAGAATCTTGTTACCTGACAACTGCCAACAGTTTTCAGTGAAGTGACATGGGAGATTGGGCACCTGCAACTGATCAAGAGAATTCTAAGATCTTATTTATTTAATCAATTTTGCCATAGGCCCTCAGGGCAAGTTGCTTATCCTTCTGTTCTGTTCCCATATTCCAATCTTCAAATAGAGTATAATTATAATCCATCCCAAATGGCTGCTAGGCTCAACATGGAGTGGTAACTGAGCAGGGGATCTGTGCATATGGATTCCCATAGATCATTGGGTTTGTGTAGCTGTTGTTGGTTAAGGAAAAGGTTGATTAAAAATAATGCGCTAAAATGAGTTTGGAAAAGTGTGGTTCTTTTATTAAGAAACAATAATGAGGTACTTTTTTTCAGAATACCTTGGAGCAGCTGGAGCCTGAAAATGCAGATACAGTATTCAGTGATTCTCTGTAACCCAAAGTAAGATGATATTGTTATCCAAAGGTTTTCTTACTTCTGCTTGAAAATCTGGCAGTCTGGATGAAGGAAATATATATCTACAAAACCATACCCATTGCCAATGTATACAATTCTCTAGAAATGCTTTTTGTCCTTAGCTTCTCTCACTGCCTTCATCAGCTGAAATCTCACCATCCACTCTGCTCAGAGGGAAGGAAAGTGGACCTTCCAGGAGAAGGAACTTTATGAGCTTCATTTCAACAATGTGGCCATATATCCAGCCACATTTGACGAGATGCAGTTATGTCAGATAGTGAGCCATAGGGAAGATTGGAAGTTTAAGGTCTCTAGATGTTGCTATGACTTTTCTGCTTCATCAAAACTATCTTATCTTTTTTTATCCCAATTATTCAAGAAGCAAGAGACACTGCAGGCATAAAATGAGGCCAAAAGGAACAATTGCAGTTCCCTTCCCCAAACGTCCAAAAGTAGATTGATTGAGATCCACAGGCATTGGCCTCGCTACTAAATTTGAACTGCTCCATACTTCCTTCTAATTATCAATAAGAAGATGCAAAAACATCAGTGCCCACATCACCTTGTTTTTACTTCTGTATATTCCTCAGGTGATTTCCCAAAAAACTGACAGTTTGCTGTGAGGGGAACTGCAAAGCCTCAAAAGACCTGTGAAGTAATGTGATGGCAGGTAAATACTGGGAGATGCTGGCTTGATCAAGGAAAAAAAATCATCATGCCCATCAGAAAGCTTCGGTGTTTCAAAAGGAAAAAATCAGCATTAAAGCAGCTGAGATTGACCAAAGCTGAGTGGAAAATAAATCATCTTAGGTGCCCAAATTGAGTCACCAATGAAGCTAATTCTTGAGCAATAAAAAGTGGCAAGAACTTGATTAGTTTGGTGTTCCCATTCAGTTGTTGTAGAGCAGGGGTGTCAAACTCACGACGACACATTGTCATCAGGTGACACATCTCAACTTTTTCCCCCTTTGCTAAAACGGAGATGGGCATGGCCAGGACGTGACACATCTGGCCCGTGGGCTGCGAGTTTGACACCCCTGTTGTAGAGGGACCCAGCAGGCTTCAGATGTATGTCTCTATATGAACTTGCTTTGCTTCTCTTCATCTAGGAATCAATGTAATCCTAGGCTGCGTTAATAGATGGCTAGAATAAGGATCTCATGAAGTTCTAGTACCACTTTACAGCCTTATTAAGACCACACTTGGAGTACTGCATCCAGTTCTGGTCACCACAATATTAAAAAAATGTTGAGACTATGGAAAAAGTGCAGAGAAGAGCAACAAGGATGATTAGGGCAAAAACATATGAAGAACAGTTGAAGGAACTAGGTATGTCTAGTTTAAAGAAAAGAAGAGTTAGGGGAGATATGATAGCAACATTCCAATATTTCAGGGGCTCCTACAAAGATGAGGGAGTCAAACTATTTTCCAAAGCACTAGAAGGCAAGACAAGAAGCAATGGATGGAAACTTAACGAAAGTGAGAAGTATCCTAGAACTAAGAAATTTCCTAATGGTGAGAGCTATCAATCAATAGGCTTGCCTTCAGAGTTGTGGGGGCTCCATTACTGCAGGCTTTCAAAAAGAGACTGGACATACATTTGTCTAAAATGATATAGGGCCGTGATGATGAACCTATAGCACATGTGCCCAAGGTGGCATGCTGTTGCCCAACTCACCTCCAATTGTGCATGCGGCACACCCCAGTTGATATTTGGGCCTCCAGTGTGCATGCGCGCAATTCAGGGGGCCCATCGGGTCTTCTGAGCTCTCCTGCGCATGGCACGCATTTGCGCATGCGCAGAAGTACTTGCATGCAGCGTGTGCATGCGTAGATGGTGTTTGTGTGCATGCATTGCACGTGCAAAAACCCCATGCATGTGCAGATGGTGCAATTGTGCGCATAGAGCATGGGGAGGAGCCATGCATTGGCGTGATAGCACGTATGCATGCAAAGTGCATGAAGCTCGTACCTATTTGGCACTTGGTGAGTAAAAGGTGCGCCACCACTGGTATAGGTGCTATCCCTCCCCCATGTGCTGCACGCGCAACTGCACCCTCTGTGCCTATGCATGGCTTTTGCATGGCTCCCCCGTGATCTGCGTGTGCAATCATGACATCTTTGTGGTTTTTGCACGTGCAATGCATGCACACGAACACCGTCTACGCATGCTCTCACTGTATGCAATTACTTGTGCACATTTGCAAATGCGTGTGCATGCGCAAGAGAACTCTGGAGACCAGCTGCGCACTGGAGGCCCAAACACCAGCTGGGGTGCGTGCACATGTGTAGCTGTAGGTGAGTTAGGCGACAGCTTGTGTGCCCAGAAAGACGGCTCTGCGTGCCACTTTGGGCATGCGTGCCATAAGTTCGCCATCAGGGTATAAGGTCTCCTGCTTGAGGAAGGGTTGGACTAGAAGACCTACAAAGTCCCTTCCAACTCTCTTATTCTATGATCTATTCATGTTCCATTGCAAAAAGAACAAAATATTTTAAAGAGGCCAATGAAGGAGTGTTTCTCTAAACCAACTCCATAGAGAATATATAATCCTTTCATTTTCTCTTTTAAAGCTATGGAACGTCTATATTTAATTTACCCGAATTAATTTTTGAAATCCCTAACCTTGTGTGAAGCAGAAATTATTTTTTTATAATTTACAATGCAAAATCACAAAATAAGCAATGTTTAAATAGATCTTAAATAAGTATTTGACACTGAATTTTAAGATTTTATAAAATTGTCAAAATATTTGTATGATAAATGTAACACTACCTATACAATGCATGTCGTAAAAGGATCTTGGAACAAATATATGCTATACGTAACAAATACATACCCACTCCCAAGATTATACAGTAGCCATTTTTGGTTTAGACCACACACACACACACACAAACATATATATATGTATCATTTTAAAAAATATATAAAGGTAGAATTATGCAAGAATGCTTGTTGTGCAAGGATGCTTACACAGGTCTTATTTATTTGAACAAAGTTTGCACAGGAAATTTTCTCCCAGCAAATTGGACCCTTAGCCAATAAAGACTATCCTTGTGAATGGCTCTGTTCAGTCAGATTTACTGAAACTGAACAGCTTTGATGCGAGAAAATTGATATTATTTGCCTAAATATTGAAATAAATATTAGAAGTTAGGCAAATCCATCCCTTTTGTTGAAAGAATCAAGCTGATTAGCAGATGAAAAATTACATTCCATTTGCTTTGCAAGCTGAAAAGTTCTCTGCACTTAATTCTTTGTGTGTCAGATGCCAAACTTTACTCTCCTAGCAAGAAGTATAATAAGACGAACAATAAAGGTTTTTGTAATTACTAATCATTTGAAGTAATAAGGGGCACATCTTATTTTTATATCAATATATACTGTAGTAATATACACCAAGAAAATGACTATCCGTAAATTATTCCAATGCAAATTACATGAGGGCTTTTTAAAAAACAAAAAACAAAAACAAAACAGAGGGCAATGTCTGAAATGTAGGAAAGAGGCTGGCAGAAGAACTATTGTCTAAACTGCAAGTAATCTGGCTGACACTTTGCACAATTTATCTCCTGCTTTGTGTAAAAGTTATTAGAAACAAGTTGGGGTTTGTCAGAAGTTGGCTGGTTTTTCTGTGACTCTGAATACATAAAGGGTACAATGACTTCTTCCTAACAATCATTATCTGCTGCTGCTTTGAAGCAGAATTTTAATGAGCCACAGTGGCGCAGTGGTTAGAGTGCAGTACTGCAGGCTACTTCGCTGACTGCCGGCTGACTCACCAGGCTCAAGGTTGACTCAGCCTTCCATCCTTCCGAGGTGGGTAAAACGAGGACCCAAATTGTTGGGGAAAATATGTTGACTCTGTAAACCGCTTAGAGAGGGCTTTAAAGCACTGTAAAGCGGTATATAAGTCTAAGTGCTAATGCTATTGCTAAAAGCAACAAGGACGGTTTCAGAAATGCACATGTTTAGGAGTGAATCCAAATATGGTATTTAAGATATTGCTTTATATATATATGTAATCTTTTATATTTTCTATATATTTTCTATACATTTAAATAAACTTGATGCCATTTATATACATCACAATAAAAATAGAATAGAGAACTGCCTTTGCTTCTTGATTAAAGCTACTTGAAAAAAAACTGTCATATGTTTTCTGTCCATCAGAAATAAAACCCATCTAAATTAAGATTTCTACCAAATGTTTATTTATGGAGCAGAGACGTAATTTTTTCAAAGGGCACAATCCACCTTACAGGAAGCACGGCCTGCTTGCAGCAAATGCCCAAATTGCCATTCCTCTAATACCTTCTGCAGTATCCATGTTCATCAGGATGGATCATTAGAGAGAGCCCATAGGTTGCCCTCCCTTCTATTCCCTTCCCCTCCCCTCCTTTTGCTGACTTGAGTCCTTGGAGGAGATACAATGGAGTAGAGATGAATCCAGTCCCAAGCAAACTTTCTGCACCTTAAATTGGGCTGTGGGCATGTATGGATCCATGCCTCTGAAAGATGAAGGGAAAATCTGTCTTCTTTTAATGCTGTGGGGGATTGTGTACACAGACTTGGCTTGATGAATCATGACACGGATGCCTAATGAAAAAATAATTTAATAAAAATATCTTGGAGTCATATTTTATTTGGTTTTCAAATGATTCTATCGTGATGAAATAGTAAAGGGCTTTTCTCCCTCTGTTTTGAAAAGTTGTTTGCAGCTAGTTCTGGTGGGAGCTGGTATTAGTCTTATTTTTGGATTTGACCATACACTTATTTTGAGGTTGGACACCACACTCTGAATATTTGGTAGTACTGGACCTACAGTATTACTACAGGACATTCAAAAATATTTAATTTTAATATTTGGCAAAATGCAAATTGGCCAGTAATGACCAGAAATCATAGGCGCTCCATCACTGGAGGTTTTTAAGAAGAGACTGGACAGTCACTTGTCTGAAATGTTATAGGTTCTACTGCAGGGGGCTGGACTAGAACACCTCCAAGGTCCCTTCCAGATTCTATTCTGTTCTGTTCTGTTATATTCTATTCATCTCCTCCTCCGTGAACTTCAAATTCCCACAATACCTCTGCCAGCAACCTCCTTGCATTTATGAAAAAAAATGCTGATGGAGCCTCCCCCCACCCCCCATTCAGGCCAATAAATGCTTTTGCAGGTTGATTCTAGTGCTATAAACAGAGGTGGTATTCAGCAGGTTCTGACCAGTTCTGGAGAACCAGTAGCAGAAACTCTGAGTAGTTTGGAGAACCGGTAAATACCACCTCTGACTGGTCCTGCCCCCATCTTATTCTCTGCCTCCTGAGTCACAGCTGATCGGGAGGAAATGGAGATTTTGCAGTATCCTTCCCCTGCCACGCCCACTAAGCCAAGGCCAGAACCGGTAGTAAAAAAAATTGAATCCCACTACTGGCTATAAAGTGAAGGGGTTAATCAGAGTGTTGAACAGAATGCAGGTCAGCATCAAACTCAGGTTTCCACTTTTATCCAGAGCCCACCAGCTTCAAAAGTTTGGGACAGACCAGGTCTCTCCAGCTAAGATTTCCCAATTAGCCCTGGCAATCAGGAAACCATGGGTGTGTGCCACCTCAGCCACCCTTGAGGGTGCTGAGGTGGACTTATTGAGTTTGACTTCCGGTTTCGGCAGGCGGCGGTCGCATGGGACGATTCCTCTGTCCCGGCGGTCGTTTACCAGCCCTTCGGTGGGCTCCTAGGGAGCCCAGGAGACCCGGATTGGGGTCCCCTGCCGAACGGGCGGCTCG